>JAPMOQ010061359.1:184413-209802 GCA_026543055.1 Argiope trifasciata
AGGACGTCCAGATCATGGAGAAGACGAGCTATCTCTAAGCCAGGACGCCGGCTCTTTTAAGTTCTTTTTTTATTTCCTTTTTTGATTTTATTCTAAGCTAAAATTTAAAGGCTGATTAGAAGAGAAAATAGGGCCCAAAATTAAATTTGTTAATCTAAATATGTCGCATGCATTTTATATTTGATGCTAAACTAATTTAAAGCAAAAGTCCTTATTACAGGCAATAATTGCTCCTTTTCTTCCTCTAAAAATGATAGAAAATCTATTAATTTAAAAAAATCATTCTGAAAACTGTGTAAAGTACTTTATTAACAGTGTCATTTCTTTATTGTTTTTTACATTAGAAGTATTTATTATAGAAAATTTCTTTAATCTTGGTAATAATGACCTTATACTAATTCTCGTGTCTTTCTATATTATTTCCAAATAATTTTTATTTCAAATGCTAATATCAGTAAACTTTCCTTTAATATAATCCAGTCATTTACTTCCGATAGCGAAATCAAATATTTGGAATTTTGCATTTAATTCATCTCATTTTTTGATGAAATTGAGGATATTATTATTCATCCTCGGGCATTTATTTTTGTCTACCGTTTTTAAATTTTGAGATACATACAAGAATGTTTTATGACAAACATTAATTATTGAATTAAGTCAAAAATTAAATAAAGAAACTTATTGAAAATGCCCGTGATATTTTAGATAGAAAAATTTAATGAAAGGAAATATATTGATTTTTTCAAGTACCCTTCCATTTATTAAAAATAAATTTTTGCCGAAGGATAAAAGATGTTGCTTTAAAAGCTGCAAAACTATAAATTTTAATTATGTTTTGGTTATTCCAATTATATAAGTTTTTTGAATGATTGTCTATATGATAAGAACAGTTGATAGCGAAATATAAATTAAAAAGAAGAAATCTTCTAATTTTACAAACTTATTAAAAACTGTCTCAAGAGAAATGAAAGGAAAAAATATCGAAATTAGTATAGGAAGCAGGTGGATAGTCTAGTACAAATTTTCATATTTGACAAAAAAGCTTTTAGCTCTCTGAGAAATTGCTTGTAGCCTCTAGGTAGAATCTTGAACAAAATCAGTATACATGAAGCTATCTTATTATTTCTAAGACTTAATATTTTACAAAAAAGTTTTCAGTTTTCTGAAAAATTAGTTGAACCTTAAGGGTGATGATACAAATTTCATATATTATATAAATAAAAAGCATCTTGTTAAACCGTATTGTGAAGGTCTTACTTAATATTCGCTGATGTATTAAGCAGATCGAAATTTATTTTATTGTTCTCTTTCTATATCTATTTATAAGTTGGTGTTAAGAATTAGCGACATGTTTACAAAAACTGTTATTCATTAATTTTACTGCCATAATATTTCTTTCTGCTAATCACCGTTTTACTGCCATGATCTGAAAACGAAGAAAGGCATTTATCTTAAAAGTCCTACAGTTAAAAAGAACGAAATTAAACAACATAAAAAATAAAATTTATGTGGCGTCTTTTTATAAAATTGTTTTTGAATGGGCATTCAAGAACTAAAAGGTAGTTTGGGAATTAATTATAATGAGCAAAGATTCATATTGCTTCCTCCCAGCGATCTAGGCTTCCCGGGTTCTAGTCTGGTTCGGACATGATTGTTCTTTACCATGTGCTCTCACTGTGAGGTTTGTGAATGAGCACTCTCTCCCCACTCAGGTAAAAAGGAGTTGTGCATGCAAATGGGTGTGTTATCTTCAAATGAACGCAATAGCATACGCATTTCAAATTTTGATCATAGAGGCTATGAAACACGTAGAAGATTTTGTGAATCTGGTTTTAATAAAATTTGCTGTCATCAAAGTCCGTGTGTAGAAAAACTATCTTATTCTTAGTGTTACCATTTCTATTGGTGACAAAGTATACAAATAATTCGAACCATTCTATTTAATTTACCCTCGGGATTATACTTGTGATATCTAATTAACTTTTGTATCATTATTTAAAAATTATTTATAAATTACAAAAAAGATTAGAGTTTCTAGAATTTATGTACTATAACATTATGAGTAAAATAATTTGCACTTCAAAAAACGTTTGAAATAAAAGACTTTTCTTCTTGAGGAAGCCAAATTTAGCCAACTATGAATAATTTGCTTTATGAATCAAAGATTTGAAAGTAGAAAATAATTTAAATAAAAATACTTTTCACATTTTTAGTACACTAATAAGAGTGTGTGTTTAAAAATTGTTTTTATTTTCATTACAAAGAGATGAGGAATAAAAAAAAATACTAGCCTATGATATATAGAAACTTATCGACAATATATACATTAGAAGTATGTATTCTGTTACGGTTTAAAATAAATTCGTAGTGGTTGAGATGAAAATGTATGTACAGTTCATTGCTATCATGTAAATATTGCTTTCATGATTTTTTTGTTTTTCTTATGACACTTGTCATAGACAAACCCGTTGACAAAGTCTGCGATTTTAAGCCAAGATTGTTAGTGTCTCTGTTACAGTAGTGCCATCTAGGACCAAGAGAATAACTTATCAACTCATGTGTCACAACCTTTATTATAAGTCGGACTACGTTCATATATTTTATTCCCCTATTCACAGATCGCAATTTAGACCTGAATCAAAGAACAATCAATTTTAACTTAGTTTTCCCGGAGGTATTGTCTCAACTTGGAGGGCTTTCTGACCACGACATATTTATACGCAGGCCAGCCACCTTATAAACGGAGAGTCTTCATTCGGCAGGGCTCCAATTCATTACCAACCAAGCTATCTCGACCTCTTCCTTTGATTGTAGAGGAAAAAATATGAAATTCACTTTAAAGAGATGAATTTAAGAATTGGTATATAAAATTTTCGAAAAATTTTAATTCCAAATTCGTTCCTTGAAAATATATTGGCTATTTTTCTTAGTACTCAAAACGAAATAAAAAAAATTCATATTAAGTGAAAGCCAACTCATGATTCAATTATTGCGTTAAATTGTTTTACTCGTTTGAAATATTTCATATGTTCATTAAGTATTTGGGAATACCTAAAAATGTATTTCCCATCGTGCTGTGAATGCCCTGTCCTGACCTTGGGCAAGCACGTAAGCCTATCTATTAACCATTTCAGTTGTACCAGAGCTCTACTACACCCCAAGAAGTTCTTTTGTCCAATTGTTGATATTGGAAAAGACAACTAGTTTGGAAAGAAGAGAAAATGTGGCTTCTCGAGAGATGGAAGAAGGTAACAGAACAAAAAGGTTCTTATATAACAAAATAAACAATACCTTAAACAGTAAATATTGTGTATTCATTTCATATTAGAAATTGGAAAGAAACTTAATGACACACTTCAATAAATCCTTTAACTTGGTTTTATTAATAATTCCAATAGTATAAGTTTTGTATTATAGGAGTTAGGAGTTATTAATAAACTCCTTTTGTGAAATGAAGCTTCCAATAAAATAGAAACATAAATGAAGTACTTTGAATCATTCATTGACTGCAGAAGGATTAGTGATTCAAAGTAATTTACCCTAGACACACTGAAGCGAATTTATTCTTCAGCGCAGAATCAGGTTCAATAATTAATCAGAGCTAATTTCCAACGTATCTTGAAAATGAACTGAATTAAAAAAAATTGTACAAAAAGATTTAAAAATACGAATGACGTTAATTCGTTAAGAATCCAATGGGGAAAAAATTGAATAAAGAAATTCAAACTTTGTTTCATGAGAAAATAATAAATTTTCTCTTGACATTGTGAAGCGATTTATTCTTCAGTACCGATTTTACTTCAATTATTAATCAGAGCTAATTTCTAACGTGTCTTGTAAATGAACTTATTTTTATATTTCTGCTGCGTAGAAAGATTTAAATTTAAGAGCCCAAATGGAAAAAAAATGAATAAAAGTATTCAAACTATGTTTGATTAGAAAATAATTTGTTATTTATCACATTCGTATGTTAGCCGAATATGATCATAGCCGAAAGAATAAATCATGCTGAATAATTTTTACCTCCAAATATCAAACAATTTTCATTTAGGAATGCTATGACTAATCAAATGGAAATAAATTCAGAATTCAAAATTTACTGTGAAAGTTTTTAAAGATTCCTTACCATATAATACCACTGGCATAAAATCAAAATTTATTTATATAAATCGACTAAATTATAAAAATATTATAATTTTTTTAAAAAGAAGGATCAATGAAAACTAAAATGATAAAATTTATGAGCTAGCAATAAAAAATGTTATTATTTGATACAATTGTCGATATTGAACAAAAATTTTTTAAATTTATTCATACTTATTGATAAGATAGAAAATTATATATTAAGCTACTTGATTTTTTCATTTTTGGTTCTCTCTTCTTAATAACTATCACAGAAAATTTGAGAATGAACATTAAATGTTCTTGATTATTTATCAAATTCTACTATTTAAATATCTGTAAATTTATATTGCTGTTTCTTTTGTTTATTCAAAATGTACGATCATAACATGAAATTGTTTTACAGATATTAGCCCTTTAAAATATATCATTACCTAAATATATAAAATATCCAAAAATAAAATGTTCGGAGATAAATTGAATGCAGAAAATATTCGAAAAATAATTCTTTACCAGTATGCTTTAATTTTCTAAAATATATTTGATAAAAAATGAATTTAGAAACCATTTTATAAACTCTTTATCTTAATTTATCGCTTTCTTCCTATAACTTGGTTGCATAGTTATTATTACGCATGACAAACAAGCTGATTTTGTATTAGCTTCTGAGGGTAAAGGCCCTTGAGTGCTTAGGGTAGAAGTCTGACTTCTAGTTTATATAAAGATGACACCCAAGCACTTACTAGCACATCCCTTTTTACAGGTAGGCACTTTCATAAACCTCACAGATAGAACACAGGTTAAAAAACAACCGTACCCGAGACACAATTCGAATCCAGGACGCCCAGATAACAGAGAAGTCAAGTTACTCTTAGGACAGGATGCCTAAACTTGGTTGAATTTTCAGTTAAACCTATATATACAAGAACTTTTTGAAAAAGATGTCTATTTATGAGGGGCGATCAATAAAAATTACGAGCAGCAGTATTTGGAAAGTAGTAATTATGGATGGGAATATTGTTACCCAGAAGACAGAATACGCTAATTGTCTAAACTGATCGTTAGAGCAGATATTGTTTGTAGCCTGAAACAGCCACAGTAATGGCAAGATGTCTAGATAAGTGGTCTCGCAGAGATGTGCTAGCAGTGATACGATTTCTATAGGGCACGAATGCGTTCCTATCAAACATTCATAGACAGACAGTTGAAGAGTAACGGAGTCAAAGCAATGAGTAGACAACAGGTGGCGAAATGGTGTTGTTCTTTTGAATTGGGCAGATAGAATGGCGAAAGCGTTTAGGTGGAAGGTCTTGAGTCACTCCTCCTTCTCAAACAAGCTCCCATTGACTATTTCTTTTTACCGGCATTGAAGAAATACTTATCTGAAACAGGGTTGATATAAGTCAGTGATGTTCAAAAAGATGCCAAGAACTGGTTGAATCGTCAAGGATCGGGTTATTACCAAAACGAGCTAAACAAATTGATGCAGAGGTGTGATAAACGCCTCAAAATGTTTGGTGATTATGTAGAGAGAGGAACACCACAAATGTCTCTTAATTGCATTTGTATCCTGTGTCGATTTTCAATACAACATTTTTCCTTTGCCTTCTAAACGTTTTTGGATCACCCCTCGTACTATTTTTCTCATAAAAAAGCAGTAATGAGTTTGAAAATAGTACCGAATTGTTTTAAATCACATCAATTCACCCTCTTAGAAAATATATAAAGCATCTTACCAAAGAAGCAGCAGCAAAACACAAAAGTGTATGCCAGGATCAAGCAAATTTGGACATCAAGGCGATTGAAGATGTAATCCGCAGCCACAGTGCTGTTAGTGATGTTGAACACGTTCGGGAAGTACAGGCGGCATTTGGGGCAGTCGCCGTCGTCTGCACCACCCCCCTGGACTCCTAACGGATACTCTTCATTCATAGCAGTCATCTCGAAGCCTAAAATTAGAAAATACATCTTAATTAGAGAATAGTCTCAATCTTGTTTATGTAAATCAATCACTATGTAGATATGATTACAATACGTTTTGCAACAACGGTCAAGTGTATTTCAGAAAAATTTCAATTTCCATAAAAATGCAATCGTCTAACCCCAGAAAAATGTTACAGAAGATTTTTAATTTTGTCAATTCATGTGTTTCTTCAGAGAAAATATTAGACACTTATACGGCATTTAATAATAATTATTACAATTCTAAATTATACGAAGTTGTTAATGCATTACACAAAGAGGTATAACGAGTAAAAGAAATTAATCTTAAATGGAAATTCAAAATAAAATAATGTATCAAGAAATATATAGAAATTCGTACTAAGAAATATATTCCTAGGTTTAATAAGGAAATAAATGTCTTTTTTTCCTGTTCAGGGGCACTTTTATATTTCCAACCAATCAAAAGCGAGAAAAATGGTTTGCGATGATTGGTCAAATATAAATATATTTCATTACAACCATTACCAGTTGAAGCCATTCAAACAATCTATAATTTTGTTATCTGTAAAAACATTTAGATTTAAACTTGAAGTGCTGAATATGATTTAGAAAATCAAATCGATATTAATTTTTTGATCTAATAACATCCTGATTAAAAATTCATTTAATACATAAATAAATGAATGCATTAAAAAGTACATTTCCGACAAGTTAAACTATATAGTAACTGTGACCTAGTGGACATTTCTATCAATGACTTCAAATCTGTTGGTGAAATCTCTGTCATAAAGGTTTGGAAGAAATAAGGGCCCCGCAAGTATGTCTTACTCTTCGTTTGATAAAGACTCACAATCGCGAGATCCATCTGTAGTTAAATTCGATATCTCTTCAAACTCTGAAGCTAATTTAATGTTTTGATCAGCCTGCGTGATTCATTCAATTTCTATAATGTAGAATCGTAACAATTTGAATCGCAATCAAATAATAATTCATCACATGCATAGATAAAGATTCTATTTTAAACACTTTTTTTAATAGTCAAGAATTATTTAAGTAATTTTAAAATATTTCGAATACACCATTTACATAGGTTTTCAATTTTGAGTTTCGTGATTTGTCTGATTCGCTAAGAGGTATTAAAGGTACTAAAATATATCAGTTAAACTTTAAAGAAAATTTTATAGCACGATCATCATATATTTAATGAAAAAATATTATAAGTAGGGAAGTCACGAAAATCTTATATCTTTGAATATGCAAATTTAAAGAACTGCCCTTAATTATATCTATATTGAAATGTTGGAAATAATTTCTAATGTGAGTTCGTTTCATCAAAATGCAACAATTGATATTCAAAAGAAACAATATCCTCGTTAATTTTTTTAAAGATATCTTTTCCTACGAGTGAACAAATAATTCAATTCGAAATTCTGAAAATGTAGTACGTAATTAGGAAAAACTGCTGACAAACAAATTTCAAAGAAAAAAACTTATCGATTGAAATGCATTTTCAATCCTCAAAGTTTTGAATAAGTTTTCTCAGATATCTAAATTCTTCGAAATTAAGTCTTATAAGAGATGACAAACATATTCGTCGTCACAAAAAATTTATTACTTTCAATGTCAGCATATGAATGAAACTAATATTTATTAATTCTTGATTACATATGATGACGAAATTCAAGAATTTCTTACAATAATTCTGAAATAGATAAGCTTTTTTGTGATTATTATATTGTTGTTGATGCTGTTACTTGGAACTGCTACATACGCCGAATGTGCAGTAAAAGTAAAGGCACTAAGCAACCAAGAGCAAAAGTCTGGCTTCCATCTCATATGAAGATGACACACACATTCGCTTGTAGAACCACTTTTTACTGAATAACTCTCTCACACACCTCAAGATAGAACACAGGGTAAAGAACAACCATGCCCGAACCAGGATTAGAACTCGAGACGCCCAGATCACAGGAAAGACAAGCTACCTCTAGTTCAGGTTGACGGCGCGATAATTATATGAATGCATCACCACCTTAATCGACTAATGATCTCTATATCTAAAATATTTCCAGCGTAAATGAAGACCTCAGAAATGAAAACAATACGAATTTCACAGAAAATTAAGGTAAGATCTTAAATCATCAAAAGTTGGAATTCTTTTGCTTAATTTTTCTTTTAGCCTCTTTTTTTCCTTAATTGAATAAAACCGAGAGAAAAAAAAACTGTCCTCTCAGCAGAAAGACGTTGAAATAAAGTCGGTAATACTTGTCATTTCCTTTGACGAAATATAGCGGTCTTAGCAAATGACAGGAAAAAATAAATACTGATAAAGTGTTCGAAAAGAAATCTAAAAAGTCGGCAATACCATTGAAAAAGAAAAAGAGTTAGATCCGAGTCCTTTTATTGGAATCCGATATCGCCCAAATAACACTCAGGACTGTCAACTGAAGTAGGATTAAAGAGATCAGCGCATGTCAAACCATTGTCCTAGAGGCTAAGTCAAGAAAGATACAAATATAGACAATTAACTGATAAGTTCTTACCACGTTAGCTTATAAAAAAGGCTAAAAGTGATGTCATATCGCTTTTGAAAGAATAAGACAAAAATTGTTCATTTAATCAGTTTCATGTTTCTTTTTCGGTTGAATTTGTTCTTTTCTTTTTCTTAGGTCGTATCTGAGTATCGGCATATGTATATTTGAAGAACAAATTGGAATTCATAACTATTCATGAACTAATGACCTGATTTATTCTCTTTTTTTATTTAATTCAAAGCAAATGCGATGAGAAGTGTTTGAGTTTCATATTACTGATTTTACATTTGCTGAATTTGTATAGTTTAAAAGAAACAAGCTAAATTATAGCATATAAAAGGTTGGGGAAAATAGACAAGCAAGAGTCATTCAAGATCAAGAAGAACAGTTAGAAGACTAGAAAAAGAGAATTTGTGGCAACTACATCTTGTACGCGTGCTTACAATTCCTCTAACTTTAAAACATTTCTTTGCCGTAATGGATTCTCTACGTGAAGAAGACTTAAGATGTTCCATATGGAGCAATTGAACGGATCGAGATTCAGGTTGCAGTGATTACTCGTTTAACTGCTGATTTAATAAAATATCGTCAAATTATTCGCATGGGAGCATGAAAATCGAATGTAAGACAAAAATGCTTTGAAGTTTGTAGAAACCGAACAGATTGTCTATCATGAATACGCAAGTATGAACATAACACTGCTGATATTGCAAATATTATATTTGCAACGTCATATTTTGCTTTAAAATGACGTTTTAAGCAATTTCATAATTCAGACGAGATTTTTTATCTCGGTAGCTCATAAACAAGTTGAAAACCCTACCGTTTGATTACGAACAATTCACACGTCAATAAGATGTTTCGAATTTTAAAAGATACATGTCAGATATTACTAATTAATAGAGCAAAACTGATTAATCAAAATACTTAATATTCTTGAATCTATTTTTAACAAGAATGAGTTTAAAAATATTTCTTTTTATTTCCTTTCAGTTATAATTAATCCATTTCAGACCATTATTTTTCATCTATATTCAATATTTTGTATGGTCTTAATTTCAATGTCTTGCATTAAAATTTTACTTGGGGAATCGAGTCACGCTTCCTTTATCTAATTTTATTATTATTATTTGGCAGACGTTACTTACATCACAGCATTATTAAGATTCTTTTTGTGTTAAACGTCCTTTGTTATATCCCTCATTAACTTTAGTATTTTTTTTTTCTTATCTCAGTTACATTTTAACATTGTATGAAAGCTTCTGCTTTGGTTTTCTAATTACATTTCGCAGCGTGAAGATGTAAGATCGTCTCTGCATTATTGTTTTCGGTTCTAATAAAGTCCACATATTTTATTCATTAGCATCCTACCCCAAAACTAATAGTAAAAGACTGTGACCCCATTTAAGATGATGTCCTGGATAGGGACTTAGAATAAAAATAAACGGGGATATTACAAAATGAATATTCATAAAGATAAAAAGATATATTTTTTATCAAAAAATATTTTTGATTAAAAAAATATTTATTTATTTATATTAACAATAAAATAATCATTTCTGGCTGGTTTTTGTTTTCAGATTTCACATACTGGAGTAATTCACATCTCACAAAAATTAAGAATCATTTCAACATAAATAAACAGAATAAAATTGAGAATCATTTCATTTTTAAATTATTTTTTTTGATAAATCACAGAAATCAAGAAAAGTGAACTGCAGGATATAACTCTGGTGCTCATATTCAACAAATAAAACAATTTCTTCATTGCTTCGTATTCATTTTGAATTATCTTCTGATTTTATTGAGTTCCACATTTTGAATCTAAAAGCCCCTCCGCCTACTTTTTTTCGAATAATCCATGTAGATACTGTAGTATCGATGGCCATAATTACAAAGTATTCAAAGTTGACCTATTTAAAATGCTTCTGTTCTTTACAGCAGACACTTTATACAAATAATTCAAGTTATCTCTATTCATTTTCATGTATGATGCGCAGTCAAGAGTGTTCGTCCATAGAAAGGAAATAATTCTCGCTCCTCCCCCTTCTAAAAGAGTAATATTACATGCTTACTAATATCTTAAGAAAAACGTTTTATATACGAAAGTCCCGTATTTATTTTGTAAAAAAAACATTATAGCTACAGAATAATTACAATTTCATCAAATAAGCAGTGTAAGCAATTTTAAAGAAGCAATCAAACAAATTCAGTATATTGATAAACATTTTTTTAAATTATAAGATTTATATACATGCTGTAAATTCTGATTTAGTGTGATGACTTATTCCTTTAAATATACATATATTTTTCAGATTGCTGGAAATGCTTTACGTTCATTTAATATTTTAGCCTATTTCAATAGCCGATTCAAGAAAGAACGGCAAATAAATATACGGCATTTTCTCAATGTGATCGTTAATTGGTTTAAAATATCGAATTCCAAAAGTTAGTAACTTGATCAGTTTTAGTTATAGAAAAGCCAAACTATTTGCTTGAAATATTAATGTGTCAAGGATATTTTATTTAATATGATTAATAGGATTTGTATAAAAGTTTAAACGTCTCATATTTTAGAGAATAAATTTACTGATTCAAACAAAATAAAATGTAATTTAAAAATTGAAGGAGGAATTTCAGCTAAAATTCTGTAATGAAACACGCGGTATATTGAATTCTCTAACAGGCATGGTATGGTAATAATTTGGAAAATATAAAATTCTGCTCCAGAAACAAGAGTTTATTTTATACGAAATTCATTTAGTTTAGTTATTTTAACATCCCGTTGTAAAGCAACACTAGAGCTATTTTGTAACGGATCGTAATTTTGAACCACGGTCAGATGACAAGGACGACACCTGAGCAGGCACCCCCCTTATCCACACCACACCAGCGGGAGGACGTTTGGCCTGACAGATTTAACGTGCAAGATACCCCCTTACACGATGGTTCTTCGGTGGAATCGAACCTGATATATACCTCGAACCTGAAACCCTCCGGTTCCGAAGCCGATACCTTACCATTAGGCCACCTCGGCAAATCCAAAATTCGAGGAAGAGGAAAATGTAATATTGTTTAATTTTAGAAACTTCTTTTAATTAGGAGAAGAAGTAAAATTCATTTTACATCTGTTTAATTCAAAGGTTTTCTGATAAATATATATGATTTCATAAATACATTCAGTATACCGAATAAACAATCTGGCTCTGAAATAACTGAAAAAGCTTGTACATATTGAGAAATAGTTTATCAGTCTTCTGAAGATACTTCTTAATTTCAAATTGAAATTTTCATGTTGGTAGATAAAATTTTACGTCTCGTCTCGGTTTATTCTGACTATTTCAACACTGCGCTCTTCTTTTTCAATTTAGGCACCTCATGTTCCAAAGATAAAATAAAATTATCACTAAGAACGAGCAATAAAATTTTTCTGACCTCAAAATTCCTACTTCATCTACAACTACTGATACATAAACTTTGCCATAAACCACAAGTCACTGGAATATTACTCCTCAATAGTGTGGAACTGAATGTTTTAATACTTACTACTACTAGATTCCGACAGCTTTCTTTTTTGATACTTAAAGATTTTATCCTAAAAGTTTATTGTGGTGAGGGGCATTTTTTTTCTCTTCTTTATTTTTATTTTGAGGTATTTTCTAAATTAAAAAGTTTTTTCATCCTTCTTTTTCAATCTGGCTCTAGATGGGTTTGAAATTAAGTGTCCGGAACGATCGGAGGTGCAGATTCTTGATCACGATGTTAATTATTTTCTGTCAAAAACAAGGGATAAATGCCCGAAACTAGAATTAATGTAAAATCCTTTTCTGTGTGTAAGACAGAGTAACGGCTTCTCTTAAATATTTGACTTTTTTTCTTTGGTCTAAGATGTGAAAAATTTCTTACACGTAATAACAAAGTAAGATTTCTTGGGACAGGAATGATAATCAAACTTTTTATTTAGTGTGTAATTAGTTTAATAAATTAACATACTATTTTCTAGAAACCTAAAGATTATGGAGATATTTTAAAGTTCTAACTGAAATCTTTGCTGTTTGATGTATAACCGTTTTCGCCAATGAAAGTCTTTGTTGTTTGATGTATAACAGTTTTCGCCAATGGAAACCTTTGTTGTTTGATGTGTAACTGTTTTCACCGATGGAAACTAGAATATTATCATTCAATGGAAAGCTAATAATTTAAAATCATGATTACGATATTTTTTAATCTCCTGTTAAGTATTTTAAGTATTATATAGCTATACAGATGGTATTAATTCTGAAATCATTTTTTTCCGAAAACTGACTCAGTTTCTTCATTTGCTAATGAAGAACTGCGAAGTTTAAAATTTCATTAATGTCACATAGAGTACGTATAATTTCATTCAGTAGGAATTATTAATATCCTCAACCACCAGTCACGCTCTTATTTGTTTTCAACTGCATTAACAGGAGTTGTTATCTAATCTAATTTTCCATTATCTTGTGAACATAAGTTTTCCCAGAAATGTTTGGTTTGCTATATTTACCCCAATTTAGAAAAAGTAAAATGTCTGTTGATGATGCGTCTCACCAATTTGAATAATAATGGAACCTCGTGATTGATACGAAATTGGTTCTCAACATTTCAAAACCTCGAAATTCAAATTTACACCAGAAAATAAGAGAGTTCTTGATTAAAGGAATTAGTTATGCACTAGTTGATTTAAGGAAATTCATTTACTTGAACTTATCTTCTGAAAATTTGGAAATTTACATCATTTTAGATACGAATGACTTTCGCAATCAAATGTACTAATATAAGTCGCTTACTTTAATTTGTCGGTTTTTGCTCAACACATACTTACGTTTCGATTCTTAAAAACATATACTTATATGCATATTATTTTCTTCTCTTTTACATCAGTTCTCTACACTGGATTGATGTAAATAAGTATGTACATTTCCCACACATTAAATGATTCAAAATACAGCTGACTTGTAAAATTAAAAAATGAGTCTGTAGGAGACAAATTTGCGGGAACAGCGAGGCAATATTAGCAATTTTTTGTTTTAATTAAAATGGACTTATTTATTTCTTTTGATTATTTTTTGCTACATTAATTTCCCTTTTTGAATTTAATAGAAGTTTATTTGGCCATAAACCAGTATGAATGTTGAAAAATACTGCATCAGGTCGTAATTCATAAATTTACAAACCATATTAATTCGTGAATATTTGAGCACAAAGGTAAATTTAAAGACCCACAAAGGTTTCGGATATTATAATAATTTTGTACAAATAATATTAACGAAATCTCTACCATTAAATCACCAAAACATAGACATAAATGGACAAAAACTTCTTAAGATATATTTAAGTGTTTTCAGCTCTGAATCATACCCATCAAATAAATAATAGTAAGTGAAAATGTTTAACAGGCAGCATTATGAAAAACTTACGCGAATTTACTAGTTTTCATTTTTTATTCATAACTTTGCTAAAAAACAAACATTTATTCCTTTAGCCAAGAAAAAGGCACCAGAAGTTTTAATGATTATAAATTTATTTCAAGACGCTTTGTTTTTAAAGTGTTATTTTCCCAGTTCGTATTAAGGCTTTATCTCATCAACAAAATTTCAACCATCTGAACTTAAATTTTAACATTTTCTGGTGACTTAGATTATTTACCTATAGAAAGGATGACTAAATAGGAGAAGCAATCAGCTTAAATGTGATTCTTCATTTGACGATATGCGAAAATGACTCAGAGGCAATTAACAATTTATTATGAAGCTTTTGTCCTTGGAACTTGCAGAACGATTGGCTACTTCATGAATGGGTCTGTCTAGTAAAAGTATAAACGTGGTGGCGTGTAGAATTAATGAATTTGTCAATAATGCTATAGCACCAATTCGATGGTCTATTAAGAATCTTCATTTACTTATTTTAGTTTTAGTGATATTTTTATGCTTTTCAGCCAGTATTTTGCTTTTGTGTTTATCGAAATTGCTATTATTTAAACTCGTTTTTTTTCACTTCAAATTCTGTTTCTTGATTGTATCTTGAATATATACAACTTATTGTATATTTTCAAATTTGTTTAATTTTAAAATTGAAATAATTAAATGATTCAACAGCGTTCTTTCTTAAAATCGAAAGAAATTGAAACGATATTTGTGTCACCAATTTTAGCATTTTATTTTACCTAAAAAAACGTCAATTATTGTAAAAAGAACTCTTTCAGTTATTTTAACGATGAAAAACCTTTAAAAATTTACATTTATTTTTAACAAGTAATAAAGCTATTTATATAAGTTCAAATAAAATGTATAATTTATACAAACTCTGCAATAATATATTTATTGATATTTCAGATTGCATGCCTTCATGTTTGTATGTAACGGATTATGTTAAAAAAATTCTACTTTAAAATGACAATTTGTTAATAAAATACTCATATTTCTAACATTTGCCCGTAAGTAACTTTTGCCAAGTCAGTGCACTTTAAATTCAGAGAAATGTGCAATTATCAGATCTTTAATAAATTTATAGATATGTCTCCAAATTTGACTCTAAACAAAATCTTTAATATTAGAAAATCTCCTCCTCCAAATTCTAAAAATTTTATCATCAAATTTAAAGAATAAGGAAAGACGTGCTTTTAAATGCTTATATACTGAAACATTAAATAAAAAATTAGTTTCACTCTGGCTGAGAAAATGTCTCCATTTCAATCCTCAACCGGTTCCATGATGACAAAAAAAGTTTTAAAATTAATTTAGTATTAACCACAAAGAGATCAATCATTAAAATTATATGAAACAGAAAATACTTTCTTTACAAACAATAAGCATGTCTTTTCTTGACAGGAATGAGCTGATTAACCACACTCTCATCCTCAGAAATTCAGCAGGGGGTCATTTCTTTCTGAATCATCACTGAATTTATTTATATTTTTCAAATCAACTCGCCAGTACAACTGCTTAGTGGGCGAATAGCAGAAAAGTGCGTAACGTTAACGTTAATTTGGTGCCATTTAGTTCATAGAAAAGCTTTCACCAATAAAATACGTGTATAACAATGGAAGTTTGCCCATTCGCTGGTAACGTACTTTCTAAAATGCGTTGATAGTAGAAAAGTAAAGTACATCCTTTTCTCAGGGGATAACGAGTTAAACCATATAAGGGTTAAGTAGCACCATAATGCAGATAAAGGGTTAAGTGGTGCCATAATACAGATAAAGGGTTTAGTGGTACCATATTGAAGATAAAGGTTTAAGTGGTACCCTAATACAGATAAAGGTTTAAGTGGTACCATAATGCAGATAAAGGGTTAAGTGGTACCATAATGCAGATAAAGAGTTAGGTTTATGAAATGGAATAACAGAATAAATAAAACACTGAAACTGTGTTTAAAATAGCTGACTCAATGTCACAACGGTGTATCTCGTATTTTCGAGCAAAGACATTTAAGCACCTTGAGAAGATATATACATATAGATGAACTCTTTCTTTAACGATTCAGAAGGCAGCAACGTGGTGAACATAATCGGTGTCCAGAGCGTAATAATTTTTTTTTGCTCCCAGTCATCATCAATGTTCAGTAAGAATAGATGGCTCCTAGAGTCATGATATTTTTTCACCTCTTTATGATATTTAATCTTAAAAAATGATGTAAGCTCAGTGGTGCTCCATAAAACTGGTCCTTAGGGCAACCCTTCAGAGATATTTTACATATCAGTACATATATGTTCGGTTATTATTAAAATTACTATTTTTCTACTTCTTATAGAAGCGAATTTGTGGCCCGCATTCTGATGTTTTTGTTAACAAGTATTCTGCAATACGACAACCAAAAGATTTTGTTTTAGCGACAATTGTTGTGCTAATTACATATGAAATATAATTATTTTAAAAAGAGCATATTTCTAATCTATATTTTATCCAATTACAATTTATAAAATGAAACGTTTTTGTTTCATTTCTTTTTGACAATTTTTTAATATGAAAAAGTGCATTTAAACAGGAATTTTCTACGCGAATTTATTATTGTTATTTCCATTTAAATTTAATTATGATAAAATTTGATTTAAAAAAAATATTCTCTAGTTTTCACGATATATCGCAATGCATTAATGATCATTTAATAGGAAAGAGAATAAATATATGATAAAAACAATTCAGCAATCTACTAATTATATTAAGTATCATTTTCATCACAATAAGGAGAAAAATTTATTTCATTAATTAGGAAAAGGAATGGAAACTCAATCTAATTGAGAACTATACCAAACTATCTTAATTAATAATACATAACGAAAGATAAAACAACCTTTAACGAATTCTTAGCAAAATATTAACTTCCTTTTTTTCCCTCGAGATGAAATGGAATTTCCACTTTCTCGGATGCATTAACGCACAACATTAACTCTTCTAGGAAGTATTAATAAGGTTTAGTTCTAATCTAGGTTGCCGTGTCCTTACTAGACGGAAATTATAGATGACTTCATTACAATAAAGATTATTTTCGAAGAATTCTTTTTTCGTTCTCTTGCATGATATATATTCTTACTAGTACCAAGTATGTAAAACTATTTTATTCATATTTAGTGCTAAATTATTCTTATTATTAGAATGTGAGCACTTAAAACAAATGAAAATGCACGTGTACAGAAATATACAAACTGCTTTAACATTTTTATTAAGACTGTTCGAATCTTTTTACTATTGATATTTTTAATATAAAAGGGTAGTAGAACATGACATTTCATTCACCAATTAGTATCATACTTCTGTAAGAACTACTCTATTTAACTTTTAATAATCCAGTAAAAGTCTTATTTATCTCTCTTACTACACAACCGTACGTGATGCATTAGTAAAAATATTTTCTAGTCATATAGAAAGTTATACCGTTTTCTAACTAAAATCTTTTAATATCCTACTCTGCTTCCGATGAAATTTCTTTTTCCTCCCACAAATGGATGGTATAATCTTACTTTCATTTTTTATTACAGTGTCTACCAGTAAAATTATTTTTATTTTCATCTGCTATTGTGCACCATTAAAATTGTTTTTAGTTTAATCTGCTATTGTGTACCAGCAAAACTATCTTAGTATTCATCTGCTTTTGTGCACCAGTAAAATTATTTTTACTTTCATGCACTATTGTGTCCAGTAAAATTATTTTTACTTTCATTTCCGATTGCGTACCAGTGAAATTATTTTTGCTTTTATCTGCTATTTTGCACCAGTAAAATTATTTTTGTTTGCATCTGCTAATGTGTACCTGTAAAATTAGTTTTTTTCTGCATTCTAACTAGTACATATGTTGTAAAACATTAGAATATTACAGTCCTTAACAATAAAAATATTTCTCCACTAATAAATATAAGGTTAGATTATTCTCTGTGTTATTAGATCACGCAACATATTGTACCGGTAGAATTAATTCCTGCGCATTTGGATAGGAACAAATACTAAATTGATAAAAACTGTTACAATTACACTTGTCTCTATGTAACACAGAGCTATTTCTCCTCTAATCAGTTTGTAAATAGCTTTAGCCTCAATCCTTTACATTAAGCTGTTTGTACGAGTTAGATTTAGAAAGAAATGGCGAACCAGTCACTCTATTAAAGGTAGAAAGGAACAGCACTTAAATAACACGTAAAAGGATGTATTTTATATGGCCTCCACCGGGATTTCCTTTCAAAAAGTTTTCTTCAGGAATGATTCCTGTACAACATAAAAATCAAAGTGTTTGCCATGAAGACAAACTAGATAATTTTTTATTTTGTTTATAATTTGTGTATTTCAGTCATTAATTTAACTTATGAATTTTATGAATTTGGACTTGGAGTTAATTAGTATACATGCGCTTCAACAAACTGAATACATTCCAAGAACGTTTTTTAGAAAGATTCTTGAAAATAGTGAGCTATAATAACACAGCCGTTTACATATTCAAGTGTTTTATAAATGCAGCATTTTACTAAAATATAAATTTTTGCATCACACGGAATATTTTATTAATAACTAAAGTGACAGAATTTTTTTAAGACGGCAAAAATACCAAAATTGAAAATCTGAATGAGACTTTTATATTAATCCATAGAGATGAAATGTATGATGTATAATTAAACTTTTCTGTAAGGTGGTCTATATGCTAAAATATTTTCACCATAATTGAGTTTAGAAGAAATGAAGAAATAGAATAAATTTAATAAATTCTATTTATGAAATTTATAATCTTAAAACTTAATAGGCTTTAAACAGATTATTTTTATTCGACATGTTTTCTAGTTCTAAATCTTTAACGTATAAGTCATTATTTCAAATATAAGAAAACCTTGAAAACATTTTCCCGAATTTACTGCCCCAAATTTGGCAAAATATATTTTCAAAATTCAATTAAATAATCTAGTAGTAATCATTAATCCTTAAAAATATCAAAATATTGTACTGTCTGTGGAAACTCACAAGTATCGAAAACCCCTGCATGGAACGAGAGAGTGCAAAACTAATTGGTTATAAAATTCAATTATTGCCAAAACGAAACAAGTTAAGCTAAATAGAAGTAATAAAAATCCTGTCTATAAACGATCATTTCAGTTCCCATTTTTAACTTTTTGTATATTTTTGAGACCACACAATTGGACTGTGATAAAACACACACATGCCATTTTATAAATGGGAAAGGACTTTAAGCATCCTTAATTTACTTACAAAGGACGCACAGTTAAAGTTAACTTTCAATTTAAAGAAAAATAGGGAGAAAGGTTGATTTGGTCTTCTAGAAGCGTTTCAAGCCAAAGGAGATAAGGTTTATTCGATAAAATGGTTTGAATTAACACACATATGTTTCGCTGTGATCAAGAAACGATGGAACAATCCATGGAATTACATCAAGCCTTTTAAAAACAACATCAAAACCAAAAAAAATTACATAATTTTTTTAATGACGAGAATACTATGTGCTTTGATATTGATGGAATTTATAAAGACAATAGCGTAGTGAAGTCATAAGTTTCAAAAATTTAGAAAAGTCATGAAGATCAAGTGATTCAACAAGAACCTGAAGAAGGTGCTCATTCACCATGATAATACAAGAGCAGCAAATCAGATGTTATTTTAAATATATTGATTTGCATTTTACACCATGATGCCCGGAAAAAGCACCCTCTGATTTATATCTCAATTGTTTAATTAAAGACAGCTATTTGACAATTATTAAATAAGAGGCAGTAAATAAATATGTATAGCAATGGATGCCTGAATTTTTCAAAGCAGATTTGAAAGGAATTAACTGAAACACTTCTCATTTTATTATTTCTTACTTGTACAAACAGCTCCTTTACATATATAAGGAATTTAACTAAAAAATGACAATTAAAATGTTGCAACTATTTCAGTAATTTAAGTGTATTCTTTCTGAAATTCAGCTTTTCCAAATTTGGAAAGGACTTTTAATTTTATAAAATGAACTATTAATAATAAAAAGAATAAATAATAAAATTAATAACATAATAATCAAATTCAACCATTAGTGTAATTACATTATCCTTTTATTTACCTTCCACTGTATTTCAAATAAAATAAATGTGAGTACGAATTGTAAAAATAAATATTTAAACATAAAACATCACCAATTCCAAGTCTACATTCAAGGGATTTCTACTTTGTATTTGAAAAGTTTGTGTGTAAATAAAAAGTAAGAATGATTGAATCCGACACGTTGTGCAAACAACCTCAAATGTAAATTTCCTTACTTTATATAATATAATGTATTTGTACGATCTCTCAAGGAAATAGGTTATTTTGTTTTGATACGATGTACATATAAAAAGTATCTTTTTAGAGAACATATAACAGAACTAAAGACAACTTCTTTTTCGTATTTATAATGCTCTGTACACAATAGAATTTCAATTTAGAAATGCGCCTGAGAGGCTCCATCTGTTTCATTCGACATAAAACTGTGCAAAAAGTATCTTCTCAATATTGTTAAACATATGCCTAATAAAGACTCTGTACTTATTTTCAGAACTGTTCTGTTGCGTTTACTATATTCAAATTTTTCTGAAAATTTTATTCACAAAATTCGTTATAAACTCAGTTTCAATGAAAATAAAAATTGAATTTTATAAAGAAATTCTTTTAATTCGACGCTGTAAAATGTATTATTCATAACGAAAACTTATGACTACCTATATCAGTGACTTCAAGGAATGAATGGAAAATAACTTAAAAATGAATCACAAATCGATTTTATTAAATAAAAAGTATAATTAGTTTATTGAAATTTCTTTAGTAAATACCTTTACCCTTTTAATAACCCTTTTTCCGATAAAACTGCATTATGTTCGTGTAAATAATTTCAACATAAGTCGTTAATCAAAATAAAAGAGGAAAATAAATTATTAAGAATAAAGATAAAAATTATAGCAATTCAGCGTAAAATCATCTTGTAGTTTCGGATTAATATCAAACTAATGGTTTTTCTCTTAAATTCTTATCATTCGATACTTTTCTAATTTTATATAATATCAAATTATATACACTCTGAATAATATTTCCTTATTATTGGAATTCTGTCTTCTCTGAAATTTTTACTCCATAGTTGCAAGAGCTGGTGATTTTTTTTTTGAATCAAAACGCAAAGATTTGCAAATTCTTTCTAAAATAATATGAGAGAGAAATTATTTCTCACCCTCGCTCTTTACATCTTTTTTGCTTACCTGCAGGATTTGCCAATCTCCTCTCAACAGACTTGGAGAAAGAAATTTCGACAAAAAATAAAATTTGTACTATATACAAGAAATAAAAAAGAGTAAAAAAAAATATGCATCAACTGCCTTTTAAACCAAAATTTCCCTCATGCAAAGAAAAGTCCTTCTTTAAATAAAAATATTTAAATTAAATAATTATTTTTAAATAAAGCAAATTTAACTTAAAAATGCTAACGATGTCATGTGAATTACAATGCAGTAAAGAGTAATTTAGAAAGGAATTATTTTTATTTTAAATATATGCAGCGTCTTTAAATTGCCAAACAAAAAAATTCTTCAGTGATAAATTATTAAGATCAGTACATTGTATTTAGTAGGTTGTTGAAAAAGTTAATACAAAAAATTCAAAGACTGTTAAATTTTCTCAAACTATGAAATACGACTTATGTTTTCATAATGTTAAAACCACTACCCATCTTATAACAGTAAAAAGATAATTAGGTCATTAAAATTATTTAAAGAAAAACAAATTGCATCTGCAAAGGACATTATTATTTAAACGAATATACTATATAAATAATTTTAGTAAATGGAACCATTATCGAGAAATAGTCGATAACTTCCGGAATTTATGTATTTGTGAAGAACTTTTTTCCAAAATATTAAATATTCTCTTTTAGTTCTCTGGTAGATCTTTTTTAATGTAAAATTTTTGCATTGGCCTTATTTTTGGCACAGTATGGCTACATCTTGATCTTTATAAATTGAATCATGGCCAACCATAAGAATAAACCTGCAAGTTAATTTTGCCCTTTTTATCTTTAATAGTCGAAAGTTTTTAATTTTTGACTCGTTTTATTTGATTCTTCAATCTAATTTATATTTCGGCATCAAATGTTTAACAGCAATTAAAATAAACATTTACTACCAAAATCTCTTAACAAAATGCAATAAACAATTTTTATGATCCTTAAAAATACTGTTTAAAACAATCCCAAATGTTGAGTTGCAAAACTAAAATTTCAGCCTTGATTTTAAAAAATATAAACTTCAAGGAGACAACATAAGAAACTAATGAGAGAGAAAAGGGATTATTAAAAAGAGACTGAGGTCTCAAATTATCAATCAAGCAATAGTATCCCGATTATTCATCGGTAAAGATATCTATTTTTCAAATAGATTGATGCTCAATAAAAGATGCTTTAATAAATCTATTTAATGGCAAAGAAATACAAGCTATCACATCTCCATGAATACGCCTTGTCCTGTTTGGGCAGAATTTCTGTTCTCGCGTCCACAAGAATGATAACGTCAATTCACACGAAAGTAATTGCCTTTCATGCGAAACCGCAGGAAGAGAAATCATTGCCTTTAACGTTAAAATGAGCGTGTTGTTTCGGAAGGTCAAAGTATCTTACAACTAAAATACCTCAAGGCTAAATTGTTCAAAGTGAAGCCCCGTTGAAACCTGTGTCAGCGCGAGCGTTAGGGCGTTAATTAATATGGAAAACGTGTCGAATTTTACATATTCTAGAATAGGAGAATGTGGCTGTACCTGGAGTAATCAATCTCTGACTAACTAGGGTTGTATATAAACACAAACAGACGTGAATGTTGTTAGATGAATGCTGGCAATTAATGTCCTATTGGGAGAGCAGGAGAATTATTTATTAACAATCATTTAAAGAATTAATTTGCAATCCTTTTCAAATGTTTTATGCCATTGTTGTAGAAATTATATATAAATTGCATTCGCTTGCTGAAGTAGATTTGATTTTAACTGAAATTATTTAAATTGTTGGTATCATCATTTTGAAGATACTTTTGGACAATTAAAAGTGATTTGATATTTTTATGTTCTCGGTTGCTGAGAGGATAATATAAAATTTGAGGAATTAATATGCCAATTTCACGCTTTATTTGCCCAAGAATGTTTCAGTATTCTAAAATTTAAATTAAATTGGGCTAAATTCTTAACAATTTGAACTAAAGTATTTGTTGACCACAATCCATTTTGCAACTTTTCGATATCTATAACCGAACTGTTAAACTTTTCAAATTCTACTCTTTTAAAAATATCACGGTGTCAAATTGGATTTTAAGGTATTATATTATCAAAGCTAATATTACAGCTTAGACGAAAGTTATGAAAGTTTACCAAAGGTATAAGCATTTACGGTATAACTTAATGAAAAGATAATTTCACTAGAGGACTCTATATCCCAAACTTCGAAAACCTTAGGATATGATATGACATCGGGAAAATAGCCAAATGCCTCTAATTATGCATCTGCAAGACTTAAAACTGAAAGGTGGAACTTTTTGACATTTCATTGTTATAGATAAAAATGTAAAGAATGCTAGATGAGTGATAGTCAAAGGTATGACACCTTTACCTGATTAATTTCAATTGAAAATGAGACAAACCCATAAATAAGTTAGACAAACTAATAATGCATTTAATGAAAAAAATTATAACATTTCATGGTGCTGCATCCTTTTTAGAGCATTTGATCTTCAATCAATAGAATAACTTAAAAAATTTTTTATAATTTATTCCATCCCCCATGTTTTTACATATAAATAAAAACATTGATTCTACGAAAAAAATATTTTAGTTTATGTATATATAGGTTTATAGACAGTTTGGCAGAGTAATATGTTGCTTCCCAATGCGTTTGAATAGTAGACTTCCCCATTAATTAAATTATCATGCTTATTTTTCTGCCGTTTTCCAAAGGGTTTAAATTTCAATAAAAGCAAATCGTTCCTTCATGCCGTATAATGAACAAATGATTTGTTCTCCTTAAGAAAAGAAATAAAATCCATCTATTAACTTTAAGAAAATAAACTGTGAAGAATGTATTAATAACTATGGAATTATAACACATGTTTTAAAATGAAAGAAAATTGGCTTGAAAACACAAAAGATTTTCCATAAAAACCGGTTTTAAAAGAAAACTATAAAAAGTTTTTTAAACTATATTAAATATTCTGGTTAATGCATATAAATATTTTTTAACATATCTAACTAGTCATTTTCAGAAGAAACAATAGCGAACAATAATACAGTACAATTTAATGCACAGAAAAAATCTATATTATAAGCACTGAGAAATTCAATCTATGTTTTAAACATCGTATTTGAGCCGTCAATATACGAACCCATAAATTGGATTGCTGGACTAGCGAAAGGAAACCTTACATAAGCCTATAATATTCCTAGGTAGTTCATAAATTGGTTATTGGCAAAAAGAAACATTACATAAGTTCATTACATTTTCATGTAATTCTTAAAATAGTTATTAATATACTCATATATATTATAATATTCATAGACTAACATGCCTGATAGACTTACACGATCATATTTTTGCTGTTATAGCAATAAAATTACCAAAATTGCACGAAGTACCATATATCAATTTTTATGTTATACAATTTTGATCGGTTTACAAAAATAACGCATAATTGTATCATCATTTCTGTTACTACGTCATTCTTTAAATGGTGTTTCAGTCTCATATATAAAATATGATACAGCTGGATTGTTTATTAGTAGATCTATTTTTTTATTTTCTGCAATTAAATTAAGCATGTAACATTTTTATTTGTTTATTTTGTGTATCTCGGAAATGGCTTTTATAGTTTGGATAAGGTTTTGCTTTTTGAGTTCATCTATATCAATATATTTAATGAAACAGCCGATTTTACACGCACATACAAAAGTAAAAAAAGAAACATTTTTTTTAATAACCAACTATTAAAATATTCAACTTCCGCTTCGAAGTTGGGCTGCGCCGTATAGCAGTCAGAACTGTATCAACGATACGTGTGTTGTGGGTTAGAGGTTTGATATATTTTGTTTCATTTTTTACTTTTATATTTATGTTTAATATTTTTGCTTTTTAAGTTTATATGGATCCTTTTTTGAAAAAACTTATATATATAGGGCTTGTACATATATTACTCATATAGTGCCATTTCGGACTCAATTTTACCATGACAAAACTGAGAACCAATATAAAAATGTTATATATATATATATATATATATATATATATATATATATATATA
>JAPMOQ010061359.1:210202-227471 GCA_026543055.1 Argiope trifasciata
TATATATATATATATATATATATATATATATATATATATATATATAAGTAATGATAGATAAACAATAAAATTAGTACCGAAAAATATTAGATTGTTTCAAATAACAAGTTAAACTACGTGAATTCATGATTTTAATGACCATTTCATAGATAGCTAAGATTGAAAAATATTAATTTGTAATCAATATGCCATTCGTATCTAAATATTTCCTTCGGAAAAAGCAGCCTTTTACAAAAAAAAAAAAGTTCTGTCATACAGTTCTGTTAGTTAAATTACCAATACCGTGGTTCATTGAATATTATATTTCATTAAATACTTGGCAATATTATTTTTTTAAAAGAAATTTTTGTGGACTTAATGGTGGTGGACAAAATGAAATAACTAAAATGTTTGTTTTATGGAAAATATTCAAAAACATAAATCGATAAACTACAACAGAACAAGGTTCGGCTGACTTAAGATATTTGGTCGCCTACTAATGATCTAACATATTTCCAAATAAAATATATTATTATTTTGAAAGACGAATGATTTTTACACAATCTGTAAAATAGGAATTTCATATCCAAATTTCAAATATTTACAAATATCAATTTGAAATAACGGAGTAATAACTTTATCAAAAAAGTCATATTTGGATCGCTTTCCAAACATTAGAAAATAGCAGAATCGAGAAAAAAAGGATGCAATTACTCGTTTGTCTATATTATCGTTTATTACTGGTGCAATTAGTTAAAAATTATTTTCCTTCTGATATTGGAAGAAATAGAAAGTTTTGATTAATTCACCTGATTAAGATTAATAAAAGATTAATCTTCAGCTTATTATATAGATAAGAAAATCAATTTGGTCTTAATTCTAATCACTCAAGGTCGTGAGTAGGAATTAATACATGAGAAATAAATTTTTTAAGGAAAACTGTCTTAGAAAAGAAATTTTCTATCACAGTTTTGAAAAAATAATAAAAATATGCCAGATATTTATTTCTTATATGATTATGCTTTAATAATGAATATATTAACAAAAAGTGTTAATGTCAAATTTAAAATTGCTTCCTGTTTGTTAAATAGTAATAAAAACCCAGATATTTAGAATTTTGAATATATATATATTTAATCAACATTTTACATATTTATTATTAAGGAAGCTGTAATATTTTGCATCAATTATTAAGGAATTCGCAATAGTTTACTTTAAACCCTTAATCACTTGATTTTTTTTAAAAAAATTCAGAACTCATTGCAATAATAACAACGCAGCCTTCACTATAAAAACTATATTAGTTAATGATTTATTTAAGTAAAATTTAGATATTCCAGTAGAAGATATTGAATTAAAATTTGAGGACAAATGGAGAACTTTAAATTCAATGCGCAAATGCATAACTTCCTTTGAAAGGGATATTTCTAAAAAATATGCAAACATCTTTAATATATTAGTTAAATTATGGGTACAAAATACTGTTGTTTAGCCAAAGATAAAAATCCGATTTTTTCTTCTATAATTGTTGGAAATATATATAAATCTCAATTTGGCTGATTTTACATTTTTACTTCTTACTGCATTCTTAATAAAGAAAATTAAAAAATAAATTCCATTTTCAAAAAAAATTAATCGAAATTATAACAATGTTTTGAAAAAAACCTTGAAAAATCAACCTGATAAAACGATACTTAATATCAAATCATGTATTATGCATTCAGCCAATTTTCCCTAAATTCTTACAAACTGAATCTTTTGGACTTCATTTCTCAGCCCGTGAGAAAGTAGGTCATTGGCCTTTTCGAACTTTGGAAATAACTAACTAGTTTGAGAAATTTCTGATGGCGAAGCTTAAATAGGGGGGGCATGAATTTCCCTAAGGAAACATCGGGTAGTAAAACACTCTCTATTCAGCCCTTTTCCCTGCTATTTCAGGAGTATAAATTAATTCAGAGATGCTGAGTTGGTATGATTTGTGTCTTTAGGGGTAATGAACTGAGGTAAGTGTAAATACTCAAAGTTTAAAGAGCCCTACAGGAATATGAAACAGCAGGTATAAGAGTACAAAAAGTAATTAGAATTAAAAGTAATTGCACCGCAAATGAGCAATTATTTTGCATTTTTTGGTTATTTATCTGTTGATAAATATGAGCCATGCAGTGGTGTATCTAAATAAGTTTATTTTATTCGTTCTTAAATAGCGAAAGTCATAAGACAATAATAATTGTAATAATTGAATCCCAATACGAAATAAATGCATATGTAAAAATTTTCCATTAAACAGTTGAGCAGAATTCTGTATACACTCTTTTATTTAAATTAATTTGTTTCATGGTCTTAATGTTAGAATTCCGTTAAGCATCAGAATTAAGTGGAAATTTTGATGTGTATGTATAAGACGGTTTGTTCATTCCGTTTTTCCAATAAAGTTTATGACGTTTCAGCTAATATAGATGAAGCCTGTTACTCCGATTTCTAAATTCTTCTAAATTCTGCTTGAAGTTTCGACTCTCTACTTCTAGTTACTCTCATAGCCCGAGCTTGATTACTCATTTTCGAAAGATTAGATTTGTGTTTTCAGGACATTTTGAAAAACTATCAATTAATAACAAATCCAAAAGATTAAAACTTTCCTAAAAAACAATGTACTTAAAACTATACGTGTATACCAAAAAATATATAGCATAAAAATACAGCTTAATCAATTTTAAGGACACAACTAACCAAAAAACAATATATTTACAGTGTGTATCTCAAATAAAAAAAAACAGTGAATCAAGTCATTACTTCTTTAAAATCAAGTCAAATATATTTTATATATTGATCGAGATTAAGACTGCTACAACAGTGTAATACACATAATTTTTAAACGTAATTTTTAATTTAAATGAAAACATAGTTGTCAACAATCACTCGTGAACATTCAATGCCAGTTGACGTTACTGTCAGCTTGAAAATACCTGACCTGACTTAAATACCTGACCTGACCTAAATACCTGACACTCTTACGCTAGTTGGAGTAATGCAATATGGATTATAAAGTTTTTATTTCCTTTATTCTATCTTATTTTAATTTAAAAGTACTTCAGAATGAGTCGGAAAGATCGGTTAATTAATAACACTTAATTTTAAATACATCAAACACTAAGAAAATAAACATAATCGTTAAAATAATCTGTCGAAATTCTGCTAAGCCTAACCTGATTACTGTTAGGGGAAAAAACTGGAGCCTTGCTCATCTTTGGTGGGATTTAGACTCAGCTTTTTGACACAAAAATTAGTTTTTAATTAATAAAAAATTAACCACTCAATTAACTGGAATAAAAAGTAGCCTATGTTCTATTCCTGACTAATCTGTCTTTGTGCTAAATGTATATATATATATATATATATATATATATATACACTGAAGAGACAAAAGTCATGGGATAGCAATATGCAAATATACAGATGGCAGTAGAATCGCAGCGAAAAAGTATAAATGCGCAGTTCATTTTCCAAAGCTTTCATTTGTGTTCAAGTTATTCATGTGAACAGGTTTTTCGTGATTTATGGCGGCACGACGAGAATTTACAGACTTTGAACGTGGAATGTTAGTTGGAGTAGACGCATGGCATCACATCCTATCATGGACAGCGCAGTGGTCGACCACCTGCACTTAACGACCGAGACTGCCGACGTCTGTGTAGAATGGTCAATATTAATAGACACGCAACACTTCGTCAAATAACTGCAGGAATCAATGTGGGACGTACGAGGGACGTGCCCGATAAGACTGTGCGGCGAAATTTGTCTTCCTTGGGCTATGACAGCAGAAGACCGACTAGAATGCCTTTATTAACAGCACGACATCGCCTGCAGCGACTCTCCTGGGCTCGTGAGCATATCGACTGGTCCCTAGACCAGTGGAAAACCGTGGCGTGGTCAGATGAGTGTCGATTTCAGTTGTTACGAGCTGATAGTAGAGTTCGAGTGTGGCGCAGACCCCACAAAGCCATGTACCCAAACTGTCAGCAAGGCACTGTTCAAGCTGGTGGTGGCTGCATAATATTGTGGGCTGTTTTTACATGGCATGGACTCGGTCCTCTGGTGCAACTGAACCGATCATTGACTGGAAATGGTTATGTTCAGCTGCTGGCAGATCACTTGCAGCCATTCATGGACTTCCCGTACCCACACAACGATGGGATTTTTATGTATGACAATGCGCCATGTCACCGGGCCAGAACTGTTCGCGATTGGTTTGAAGAACATTCCGGACAATTCCAGCGCATGATCTGGCCACCTAGATTGCCCGATAATGAATCCCATCGAGCACATCATCGAAAGGTACGTTCGTGCCCAAACTCTTGCACCATCCACACTTTCACAATTATGGACGTCTATACAGACAGCATGGCTCAATATTCCTGCAGAGGACTTCCAACGACTTGTGGACTCCATGACACGTCAAGTTGTTGCTCTTCGCCGGGCAAAAGGAGGACCGACACGATATTAACAGTCATTTCATGACTATTGTCACTTCAGTGTATATATATATATATATATATATATAGGCAGTAATATGTTTAGGTAATTTCCTTTAATTAATTCTAAAATGATGTAGGTAATAAGACTATTATGTAATATTTGTTTAAAGTCTCAATAATTAAGAAATCATATGCAACAATCATTAATTAAACGTTCTAGTAGATTCTTTATACATATTTTTTTATTTAACTTAATTTGTTTCATGATACAAATATTAGAATTTCTTAATCGATTCTTACTTCAAGATAAGTTGGAATTTTAGGCAATTATACAAACACTCGCTTCCTTTCTAATAGCTTTTAAGAAGATTTTTTTTTCTGAAAGCCTTTACAGCATAATTTATTTTATAGTCATTTTTTCACTTACAATATCTACAACAGGGGGTAAAAGTAAAATATTGTCAGCAAATAAAAAAGGAGCATTTATGGCTTTATTTCATCTTTTTTGTTCTCATCAAATCAGTAAATAAATTCTATGTAATAAAATATTCCATACGCATAAAAATTAAAGGGAATCTGTAATGAGGACAATTATCGTTCGCATCTGACAAAACGGAAAAAATATTGTATGCAAATAAAAAAGGAGCATTTATGGCTTTATTTCGTCTTTTTTGTTCTCATCAAATCAGTAAATAAATTCCATGTAATAAAATATGCCATACGCATAAAAATTAAAGGGAATCTTTAATGAGGTCAATTATCGTTCGCATCTGACAAAACGGAAAAAATATTGTCAGCAAATAAAAAAGGAGCATTTATGGCTTTATTTCATCTTTTTTGTTCTCATCAAATCAGTAAATAAATTCTATGTAATAAAATATGCCATACGCATAAAAATTAAAGGGAATCTGAAATGAGGACAATTATCGTTCGCATCTGACAAAACGGAATGCATTTTTTACAGCATAAAATTAATTAAAAAAAGGTTGCAATAAAAATATTTACAATTCCCCGTTTACTCCAAGCGGAAATGATGTTTGGCATTCAAAGTATTAGAATGCAGTAATTTTTTTATTTGTGACAGCCAATTCATTTTATAACAAAATTATTTCCAAGAACTCAATAACTGAATGGCTATTTGTCATGAAGATATTCCATTTTATTTTAATTTGATATCCGTAACAATGTTAGAGATGATATTTCAAATGAATTTTTTATGCCATATTTCAGAAAATGTATGTTGTTTCACTGCTATAAAAACTTGGTTGAAATGAAAACATAATTATTTAGATGCTAATTAAATATTTCATACTGTTTAATTTAGATTGGAAAATTATATTTCATAGCATTTTGCCTTTTCGCGAACTAAATTCAAAATCGGTAAATTTTCAGTTCAAGTTTCCATTTTTGCGGCGATATTAAGATCAAATATTTTTACTTTAATGCAGTAATGTACAACTTTAGACAGTTTATCAATTAGTTAAGGATTTTTCTTTCTATCAAATTAATGTACAGATCAAATGGTCTTTGAAAACATTTGCAGCCATTTAATTGACTGTATTTAAACATTAAAGTTCGTAATAATAATTTATCATTCATAACAATTATAAAAATAAACTAAACTGTGGGTAATTATTCATAAAAATTATTACTATTATTAGTTGTTATTGAATTATTATTGTAATTATTATTTTGCAATTGTACATTTTACCGATTTTATTTCAACTTTTTAGCTGTACTACTATGGCAGAAATTGGGAAACCAATGCTTAACACAGTTTATTGTGTAAAGCAGATGGCAATTTATGAAATACTGCAAGTTGAAACTGGAAGAATTTTCCTGATGTTGTAAATATTTATCTCAACTTTGAGAGTTTAATCTTATCTAAATAATACAGTTATGCTAAAATTGACACATTCATTTATTAGTTTGTTCTTAATCAATGTGATTTACCACTGTTTATTTTGTTTTGTGTTATTATTTTATTGAAAGTTGTAACCATTTCAGACAAGATATTTTTATTTTAAAGCTTTCTTTTAGGAACTTTTTTCTCAGCTTTTCTGTAGTTTCCTGATAAATCTTAAGGAAAAAAGCCATTGATAATGTCAGATGAAGGACAAATTAGCGCAACATTTTCTTCATTTCCTAACTGTATTTCTTTTGTTCTTATGAATTTATATATACACTAGCCGCTTATGGCGACCAGCTGGTTCGGCATGAGTAAAGCGTTCTAAAATTTTCGATTAAATCACATATTCATTAGCCTTGAAGTAATTCCGGGCATTGATTGGCCTGAAATTAATATTTTCTTTAAGATGATGGATGGAAAGTTCTAAAAGTACACCTTTTCCTAATAATATTCTTTAATTTTATAAATCAGCCAGTTTTAACCATCGGTTATACTTCCTAAATATTGAAAAAAAAATTCGATGATGTTGCCAAAATATTAAATATGTTTTTAAAAAAAAAAGTGAGAAAGGGAAAAAAAGTATTTAATTAATGATACAGATATTGCAAACGATTACATAAATATGCCATTAAGACGGGAATTCAATGCATATCCTGTCTAAATTCAATCAGGTTTACCGTAAATAAAGAAGATTTATCGAGTTAATGATATAGATATTGCAAACGATTGTAGAAACCTTTGCTTTGCATTTAATTTTTAAAGAAAATATCACATTTTACATTTCTTTTATTTTATCCAGTCACGTGCTGAAAGTTGCATTTCTGTAGATTTATTTTGCGATGATAGTAGTTTTTTATTTGAACTTCCGGCATTCTTTTATCTAGTCACGTGCTAAAAAAACATGGTTAAAATATTTCTTTAAAAATTCATTAAAAATACACGCTTAAGTTCTACATTAAAACACTGATACCATTAGAAGGCTAATTTTTTAATCTTTAAATTGATGTAAAAATCATGTTTATGCGATCATATTTTTGGAAGTTATAGTGGAAAAACGTCGAAATTTCGCTTAAATTTTAATTAACTCAAATTCTAATTAAAAATTCCAAAAAAGGGCTCCGAGGTGCACATTCCGGACCTCCAAGGTATACATGTACCAAATTTGGTAGCTGTAGGTCCAACGGTCTGGCCTGTAGAGCGCCAACACACACACACACACACATTGAGCTTTATTATAAGTATAGATTAACGCATTTTTTAAAGAAAAATAAATCGTGCCTGTCCCAGAAAAGACTTTAAAATTATATATATATATATATTATGAGATGGAAATTATATTTCTAAAAGACGAATCGATATCATCAATTAAACATATGATGCTAATATTATTAATTTATATGCTAAGAAAATCAAGAAAGAAATCCTGTTAGGATTTATAAAGTTTAACATAATAATAATAAACTAAAAAGGCGCAAAACTGTAGAATAGTAAATAAAAGAGCGATATAGTAAACAACAAAAAGAAGCTCGCTTAAATCCAGTAAAAAAATCAAAACTATCGCCTAGAGGAGCAATAAGAAAAAGAATATTTATATTTAAAGAGTTTGCTTATAATAAAATTATTCTTTTCCTACCACTTTTTTATCATTTTATGCCCATATTTCAGACTTAAAAGACCATTAATCAAATTTTTCTGTTATCAAAATTTAATGAATACACTTGGTATCCTTTTTTAAAATGAAGTAAACTAACCATTAACATAAGCCGACATTTCCTGAAAGGTCGAATTTAAAATATTATTCATGGTGGCGTTTTTTTTTTAAAATAAGAAAAATAATCAATACAATTTCTCACTAAATAATAAAACTAGAATAAATAAATGAACGGATAAAAAAAAATTGTGAAATCGGAATAATTTTTTTCTATTTTTTTGCTGTTAGTGTTGATTTTTTTTTCATTTTCTTTAAAAGAGTTAAGTGAATATATAAAAGCAGGTCAAACAATTAAATTGTTTCGCATGATGTGTTGATCGGATCCCGCACTTTATTCTGATAAAATATACTAAATTCCGTATACCATTCTTTTAAAATCTGAATTCCTTACAAATTCTAAACTGTTCGATGAAATTATCTGAAACTGTGCATTTTAAAGATTTTCCCTCCATAACCATTTCTACTGTTATGCAGTTGGATCATGAAGCCAAAAATATTTTTTAAATTAATTGATGACTATTTTCGACCATAAAGCAGGTTTTTAAAATGAAATAATCTCACAAATGTTTCCATAATGAACCCCATATGTCTAGCTATTATGTAGGAGGAGGATAATTTAAAAGAATTAAATAGTGAGCTTTTAACCTATCAGATATAATTAGTATCTTAACAAATTTATATATAGATGAAGAGTCAACGCGTTACAGTAGCCATTAATTTTCGAAAGATTTATGGTACTGAGGTGCATTTATTCACAGAAATATGATAGAAAAAAATTTGGGAGCTAATGTTTTTAAAAAAATCGTCTTATTAATGATTAATATTTTTTGCTTACATTTATAAGTAAAAGAACGGGTTACTCGAAATAATTTTTCAATAGTAGTGACACGACTACTTAAGAATAACCAGTTACATCCGGTGAACTGAAGATGACTGTCATTTTGTTTGGAAATTCAGACCATTTTCGAAGAAAATGAAGCTGATTACTTATTTTTACAAGTCCTCTTTGTCTGCTCTGTTTCGGTACAATATTTTTAATCAAATATTTTTTCAACTCATTAAATTTTAAACTAAGACAGAAAAAAATACTGTTAACCTTGAAATCCAGTTCCTTTCTTCCTTTCATTTTTTTTTTCTTTTTCTCCCTCTTTTAGCTCAAATTTTAAAAAATGCGAAATATGGTACTTTAATGAAGATAATAATCTTTATTTAATAAAAAACGAGATTATTTTTAATATTATTGTTTACTCTAATTACAATATTTTAAACTCGTTTCCTACGAATCATAAAAATAACAAATTCAGATTTCATTGTTGTTTAAGCAAACAGGATTGAGAAATAGTATTTCTTTCTTGAGATTGAATCATGACATTCAATCTATTATAATTCTATTGAAATAGTGAAATACAAAAGATGTTCCAAAATTTAAACAAGATATTTTTCGCCACCATTTGTGCAGTAAAGTGTTGGCAACATTATTAAAAAACTATTTGGATTTAACAGTTAAAGATTAGTAAAAATGAAGCGATAAACGATAGAACAACGTGTTTTCATCGTTGATTGATATTTCAAAAATAATGAAAGTCTGACGGCCACAGTTAAAAAATTTGAGAATTGACCCCATAAATAGTGTGATTTAACAACATTGGATTTCTTTTTATGGAGTCATTTGAGGTCAAAGGTCTATGCCATCAAGCCCACAAGCATGAGTGCATTGAAGGAGGAAATTCAATCCTGCATTAGTAAAATTTAGCTACATTTATGCAAAATAGCGAAGTGAAAATTTCAACAAAAGAATGCATATGTGCTAGCAAAACCGGGAAGGTCATTTTCTATACGCGTCATTTCATACATAATTCTATCCTGTGTACTTTACGATTTAATAAATACATAAAAAATTAAAGAAAAAAAAACTATTTTTTTACTTAATTGAAATCATGTTTTAATACATTACTCTATTTAGTAATGCCATATTTTTACTTATCCTAAACTATCATCTGTCAAACAGTATTTTTTAAATACACTTGTACTGCTGTTGCCACCACTTATACTGCTCGAATGGTAACAAATTCAAATTTGCGTTAATTTTGGGACATTCTTTATTATTTCCGTTTTTAAAGTTAAACTTTTTTTTTTGCTCAACAGGAACGATTTTTACAATGAGTTCCGTAAAATTCATTTCGTAAGTACACTTAGAGTAAATTTGTATTTTATTCAAGATGAAACACTTTATAATGTTGCCATAACAATGTCGACAAATAAAGCAATTTCAGAAAAAATTAAAAATTTCAGCAAGATACAAAGTGTAATTTGGAGGGTTTTATTAGAAAATTGGAAATATTTTTCTCTTAATTTTTATTCATGGAACTATGATTGATGAACGAAAAATAAAGAATAAATGTTTTGACAAACTGCCAGGAGTTGCCAGTTATATTCGCAATCCTAACTTTTCGAAAATTAGGCTACATTTAGCTTATGCTTGGTAAAGCCAAGGGATGACAGCATAATACAGAAAAGGATATTTAGATGGAGAGAACTGAATTCTATTAAATAAATGAGGCCAATTTCTTTTCTGGAATAGCTAAGGTTATTTATTTAATATATTTGGGCAAGCTTGTGCTAACAGAATCTGAATGGATCATTTGTCACGTGAACATTAGATATTAACAATGAACCTAAAAGTTTCATTATTAAAATCTTTACGGCATTTTCATTTGTTTTGTAAAAATAGATAATTATCTTCTAAATGCTGATAAATTCACGAATTTTTGGAATATAATTAGACCATGCATACTTATTTGCATAAACTTTATAAAGACAAAGAATGAAATTAAAAATTTAAAATCAAAAGAACTGAATTACACGTCTTTTAATATTTCGTCTTAAGAAGGTTTTTAAGATCGGAATATTTAGACCATCAGCAGATTAAATCGGAATATTAGACGAATTATACATCTGAAAACTTTATTAAAGTTGATAAACATTCAAAAAAGAATGGCACACATCAAAATATTTGTTATAAAATTTATCTGAAGAAACATTGTTATTGCAATTATTAAAATTTATAAAAACATACCGAAGTTGTCTTCGTTTGGATGGCGTAATAAAATGAATACAGTCAAGAATTTTCAAGCAATTTTCAAATATTTGTAACTTTATATATTTGTAATTTCATATATTCATATCTTTACAATCTCATATGTTCATATATTTATAATTTCATATATTCATATATTTACATTTACAATACTACCAGTAAATACGATGCAAGAATTTTATCAAATGATACGAATACACGAGTCAGCTCGAAACTTCATATGTCTGGTATATTAAGCTATCTGGATTTCTACGAACGTGAACAAAATAATTATATAATGGATAAAAGTACTAGCCTGTGAAAGAGCGAAATCTTAATAACTTTAAGCATAAGCATAGAACTTAACTAATCAGTACCATTTACATTTATTTTAATAGCATGAAAGTATAAATATCTCATTTCAAACGCAGCCATAAGCAAATTCATTAATTAGTAGTCCTCTAATTCCATTCCTTTATTAAAACAGAGGGATTAATCATATATTGCTTTTCAGATGAAATGATATTAAGTAGTCCGAAGATTAACCGCCTAATTTCATCGGCAAATACTTAATTGCCTGTTTGGAAATTATAAGCCCTAGAGAGAATGTGGAAACATTGGCACTACGTACAATAGCTATAACTTATTAAATGGAAGCTATTTTCTGGTTTTCAGAGGTGAATGCCTTTATCTGTAATTTGGTTTATCCAGAAATATTATCGCTTTTTGTCTTAAACCATTCAGAAATTTAAACGCATTCTTGAAAAATCAGGCAAATTAAATTTTTCGACTCAATTTCACATATACTTCGTTTTTCAGCTTGAACAACCTTTTGCTTATGCTAGATTTGTCATTTACGTTAGTTTTTTCTGAATCAATCTCTTCGTCTCCAAAATTTTCTACACTGAACTCCATTGGGTATGGGGTGTGACGGGCCGCAAATTAAGAGACGTAGCCTCACGTTTCTCAAAATTTACACTATTAACTTCTTTGATGAGAGTCCATGTACGAATCGTTTTAGAAAACATTTTTCAAAAATAAATGAAAATATTATGCTCTCTTTTTTTTAGTGTATGTGAACTGCTTCAGGCTTCCAATTGCCTCTAATCGGTTTTAAAGACGAGAAAGCCAAGGTAATATTTATTTTCTTAGAAAAATGAACTGGAAATCAATATAAATGATTCATACTTGTAATTTTTAATGTGATCCAAATGAGTTTGTTATAATTACATAATACATTAATCAAAATAGCTTATATGACGCAGTATTTCAAATTAAAAGTGGATAGTTTCTTTCTTTTTTAAAAAGATTCCTGTTCTGAACTACTCCAGTGAGACTGGCGATTTAATAATGTTTTTGGAGGCTGGATATATCGAATATTACTATAATGAGGCTTATTAATTCTCATCATCCTTATATTAAAGCAACACTACCGAAGTGCATTAGATTCAGTTTTCCTGCCTTGCCTAATAAGATAACCTACTCTAAAAAATGAATGACTTTCCAATACTTATGATACAGACAAAGAATAAGTAAAATAATCTTAAATGTGGAAAGAGAAAAAATTATAATTTCGTACGTATTTTTAGAGCTTAGTACTTTAACTAATTAATTGAACGGAAATTCAACTAACTACAATGCATCAACTTTTATTTTTTTTAAAGGAATAATTATCTTTGAAGGATATGTTTTGATTTTATTTCTAAAAGTCTCGACATTTTTCCCACTTCGTTTTTGTTTCTATCTCTTAAAGAAAAAGCAATGTCAGTTTTTCTTTCTCCATGTTTAAGAAACATCGTTTTCCTAAATTACTATAACTAAAGATAAAACATTTGTCTCATTTAGTATGTATAATAATTTGAACAGTCAGTTTCCTCAAAATACACTAATAATCGTTAATTAACTGAATAACTATGCCGACGATAATTAATCATTAACTTCACCGTATTACCTGGGTATTAGATTCAGGAATGTTAATTAGTAAGACGCAGTTTCTCTACAATCAAATTAAAATTCATTAACCGAGTGAGTTCAGCATAATTAAGTATAAAAAACGATTACAATTTAAATTTCGTAAAAAATTCGTTCCACAGTGAGGTATGATTATCATATTATCTGCTTACTATTCGATATATTAAACAAGCCTTATCCTGTGAAATGATTCCTATTTACATAGTAATGTAAAAGTTATCATACACAGATATCAGTTAGACATTTTTCTGAAAATGATGGATTTGGTGATCACGTTTAAGATTTCGAAACTCTAAAAAACTATGAAATTGAGTGGACTGGGATATTATTTTATTCTGTCAAGGTAGTTATGAAACAGAAGCAGCAGGTTATGCCCTTTATGAAGAATGTCCTCCACTGTGGCAATAAATGACTAACGAGATGAAAGGAAACTCATTTATAAATCATTACGTTTGACAAATAGCTTTATGTATTCTTGATAGAAGATGAAAATATTATGCATAATGGTTATTGAAAGATACTAAATGTTATTCAGGATTGTTGCCAGCGAAAACTTCGTTAAACTTATTTATTTAATTTTTTAAAATTTTTTTTAAAGATAGGAAAATAAATTTTTATGAGGGAAGTGGAAATGCCATTGGAACAAGTCTGCAATGTCACGGTTTAGCCCAATGATATAAGTAGAATATATTTTCAGGTCCCCGTGTGCTTCATACAAGAGTTTCCTTCTTCTAGGACCTCTACAGAAAATATCCTGCCATTCGCTTATAAACGTTTTGGAAAGACGTTGAAGGACAAAATAATAATAATAATTTAGAAATAAGCAAAACATATTATAAATGCTTGGACAGCTTGAAAAATACCCCCCCAGAAGGTATTCTATACTACTTTTTGAATAAATTGAAAAATTTGTTTAAATTCTCACTTCACTATCTTATACATTTTTCTTTTAAGATTTATTCTTTTTATTAATTTGTAAATTATTACAGTTTAATTATAATCCAGTGATTACATATGCAATCAGAGGAATGACAGCAGCCTGATGAAATAATGTTAAACTTTAAAATAATTCAAATGAAGGTAACCTTACATCTAAAAATCAATTTGGTGATACCTGAGCATTTCCCATCAAATTTGATTTATTAAGGTGCATTTCGCATGATTTCATTAAGACGCATTTCGCAAGCTTTTATTTTATGTTTTACTTTCGCATGTTGATCTATGTATAAGATTTTACTTTTTTCTGAAGATGATTGTTGTCAGAATTAGAGGAAATTCTCCGCTTAATTTTTGCCTTATTTATGAAAGTTTTTCTGAAAATCATCATTAACAATATCACGGAGTCCTTACTATGTATTTTGTAAGCCAGTGACCGTATATGCAATGGGGGATAAAAGTATTTTAATGAAATAATGCTCACCTACAGATAAAAGCCCAAGTAAAGGTAACTATACATCTGACTATCAATTTGATACTGTTTGAAATTTACAGCCAAATTTGAATGATTAAAATACATTTCGAATGTTTCGTATCATATTTTTCTCTTGATATCAGAAGATTTTAATTTCTCATCAAAATGCTTATGGCCGGAAGTTGAGGAAATTATCCATTGAATTGCTACCTGACTTACGAAAGTTATCCAAAATATCATCATTAACGATATCAAGGAGACCTTACTACTTTGTAAGCCAGTGACCCTATATGCTATCGGAGGATAAAAGTAACCCGATGAAATAATGGTCAAACAAGTTAAATGAAATAATGGTCCCAAGAAAAAGTAATTTTACATCTAATCACAAATTCGATGATGTCGAAACATTTTCCGCTAAATTTGTTGGTAAAGATACATTTCATATGTTTCATATCATGTCTTTCTCTTGATCTCTAAAAGATTTTAAGATTTAGAAGATTTTAATTTTCTTCAAGATGCTTGTAATTCGAAATGGAGGAAATTTTCAGCTTTAAAGGCTACCTGACTGATGAAAGTTATTCAGAATATCATCAGTAATAGTGTCACAGAATGTTAACTATTTTGTACGGTATTATTATATTTTAACATACTTTTATTCTTTACAAACATTGCTCTAGTATTTGTGAAGCATTGATACAAACCAATGTATATTTGTTTTATCGTCATAGGAAAACTTATTTTTGAAGTACCCTTTGAAAAACATATTTCTGGTTTAAAAAATCTGCATATTTTTTATTATAATTTCTGACAAAATAAAACTGAGTGATCTATAGTTTCAGTAGTTATTTTGTGTAAAAAGGAAACATTCCTATATATATTCAGTTGCAATCCTTCAAAACTGTTTCAAACAATTGTTTGAAATTCAAAACAAGAAGGTCTTAACGCTGTTTGCTTTTGAAGAGTCACTTTGCTTTTAGCCTCTAGTGATTTAGGTTGAGATATGAAGGTTGAACTTCTTCCTCTAGTGGAAAACAGAGTGGTTTCATGCAAAGCATACAGTGATAGCTTAGAAAAAGGTTTTTGCTATCTACTTTGGGACAGTATGAATCAATTCTATGGCTCCAATAAAAGTTTTGTGATTTACAAAGATTATGTTTAGACTTCAAAAGGGTCATTTTAAGTACATGGAAGAATAAATATGGTTAGAAATAAACTAAATGTATGCATTGTTTGTTTACTTTTCAGATTAAGGCTGCTTTCTCTTTAAAATTAACTTCTTTTAGCTGTAGAAAGGATAAAATCACGAGATTAAAAATATAGTAAATATATAAATTTAATTAAATTTATACTTTATTTCAGATGACGAAAATAGTGTTAAAAAATAAAGTTGGGTTTTATTTTTAACACGTTTTTTTCGCAATCAAGTTAACATCGTTTGTGTAATAGTTTTTTTTAAATTTTAGCATTGTATGATTTTTTTTTTTGAAATATCTGATAAAAGACATATGTAGCTGTAACTGCTTACGTTTCAGGAAAAGTTTGGCTTCGTAGACTTTTATAATAAGATTGCTTGTAAACCGTTTCTCAAATCTTTATTCGAAAACTTGATGGATATCGAATATATTGGAGAATCGGGAATAAATTAAATATGATTTAGAATTCTAAACTCTACTGATCTGAAAATTAATTTCCCCCATTTGTGCATTTGCTATTTATCTTCTTATAGTTTCTACCTTCAACGATTTTGGAATACTTATGTAAGATTTTATATCAGAGTAATATAATATGAATTTGCCGAGAACTGCCGGTAGTGATCATTCAATCAAAAGCAAAAGCAACGCAACTTTGATGAAGAAACAAAGATTTGATTTTAATGACAATAATTTTTTATCAGTTATCCAGTTTAGGAAGAGCTAAGTATTTAGATTACTTGAGATTTAAATGCACAGGTACAAATGAATTGTGATAAAGATAAGTAACTAAAATAAGACAGTATATTTGAATGAATTTAAAGTCAACGAAAGCTATTAGCTTTCTTACAATTGACAATGAATTTTTTTTTAAATGAAGTTTTGAAAATAAAATATAAATAGGATCAGAATTTTATGAAAGATAAAAAAAAACTTTATATTTTTTTCCTGTTAGAGTTTGATGCATTTTTTTTTTTTTTCAAATCGGAAATAAATATTAGTATAAGCATTAAATAGTTCAGAAAAATAAAGTAATTGAATATTTTCTAAAAAACAACACAGCTTTTAGGACGAACATATAAAAGTAAATCCTGAAAATCGATATTCAAATTATTTTGTCTTATATCACTTAGGGAAAAAATGAATATCAAACGAAATCGATTACTTGATACCTATATATTTATAGTTTTTCCCTATACTTTCACTGATAAAACATATGGAATAGTTTTTGAAAGGAATTTATTTTATATTATTGCTGAATTACACTGAAGTGACAAAAGTCATGGGATAGAAATATGCAAATATACAGATGGCAGTAGTATCGCAGCAAAAAAGTATAAATGCGCAGTTCGTTTTCCAGAGCTTTCATTTGTGTTCAAGTTATTCATGTGAACAGGTTTTTCGTGATTTATGGCAGCACGACGAGAATTAACAGACTTTGAACGTGGAATGTTAGTTGGAGCTAGACGCATGGGTCATTCCATTGCGGATATCGTTAGTGAATTCAACATTCCGAGATTCACAGTATCAAGAGTGTGCCGAGAGTATGA
>JAPMOQ010061359.1:227571-251694 GCA_026543055.1 Argiope trifasciata
TGATTTATGGCGGCACGACGAGAATTAACAGACTTTGAACGTGGAATGTTAGTTGGAGCTAGACGCATGGGTCATTCCATTGCGGATATCGTTAGTGAATTCAACATTCCGAGATTCACAGTATCAAGAGTGTGCCGAGAGTATGAAATTTCAGGCATCACATCCCATCATGGACAACGCAGTGGGCGACCACCTGCACTACACGACCGAGACCGCCGACGTCTTTGTAGAATGGTCAATGTTAATAGACACGCAACACTTCGTCAAATAACTGCAGGAATCAATGTGGGACGTACGAGGGACGTGTCCGATAAGACTGTGCGGCGAAATTTGTCTTCCTTGGGCTATGACAGCAGAAGACCGACTCGAGTGCCTTTACTGACAGCACGACATCGCCTGCATCGACTCTCCTGGGCTCGTGAGCATATCGACTGGTCCCTAGACCAGTGGAAAACCGTGGCGTGGTCAGATGAGTCATGATTTCAGTTTTACGAGCTGATGGTAGAGTTCGAGCGTGGCGCAGACCCCACGAAGCCATATACCCAAACTGCCAGCAAGGCACTGTTCAAGCTGGTGGTGGCTGCATAATGGTGTGGGCTGTTTTTACATGGCATGCACTCGGTCCTCTGGTGCAACTGAACCGATCATTGACTGGAAATGGTTATGTTCAGCTGCTTGCAGATCACTTGCAGCCATTCATGGACATCCCGTACCCACACAACGATGGGATTTTTATGGATGGCAATGCGCCATGTCACCGGGCCAGAACTGTTCACGATTGGTTTGAAGAACATTCCGGACAATTCCAGCGCATGATCTGGCCACCTAGATCGCCCGATATGAATCCCATCGAGCATTTATGGGACATCATCGAAAGGTCCGTTCGTGCCCAAACTCCTGCACCATCCACACTTTCACAATTATGGACGTCTATACAGACAGCATGGCTCAATATTCCTGCAGAGGACTTCCAACGACTTGTGGACTCCATGACACGTCGAGTTGTTGCACTTTGCCAGGCAAAAGCAGGACCGACACGATATTAATAATCATCCCGTGACTTTTGTCACTTCAGTGTACATTACTTTATATTATTACCAGTGTTGTTACATAATATATAAATTGAGAGTAGAATAAAATTTTGCATTATGTTTGGCAAACATAAAATCTAAAATTTTGAGATACCTTCAGGTTCTGTTAGTCATATTTATTAAAACATTTTAGGCAACCTTACATTTTAAACAAAAAATCTGAATGCTTCTATATCTAATGATGTGCAATTAATGAATCATTGAACTTCATTACTCTTGGACAATCAATGACTATCTCGAGAAATAGCTCTCTGTTGATTTTCATCTTCACTATTGTGGTAGTAGGGATCATGAATCAAATTTACTTTAAAAATTGCCCGCATATTTGGTGAAACATTACAGGATGATAAGGATTGGAATCTGGAAACCTCCAGTCTCTATCAAAAGACATAAGGAGAATGAGATTTCTTGATTGATCAATAATGTAGTGGTAAGAAAAATATATATTTAAAAGGCACATGTTCAACAAAAACGGATGGGCATTTTTTACGCATTTATAAATTCGTCATTTGTTGTTTTGATGTTTCACAAAATTTTGCTCATTCGAAATTTTCTATTGCTTTACTTATAAAGCTGTAATTTACTTAAGAAAACATTCATACCCCATGGCCCAATTAAAGTTGTCACCGCTGTAGTTTAAAATACTTACATGATTTTGCAACTATATTTGACTCAAAGTTTTAAAATAAAGTCCTCTCTCAGATGCTTTTTTAGGAATACAACATTTTTTTTAAGATAACATGAATTTTTTAAGCTACAGAAAAAATCCTAGGATATAGAAAAGCTGGCATTTAGAAACAAAGTTATTCGGCTGAATTTAATTACAAAGAGGGTTTGTCCAACTTTGGGAAGAAAAAAACATTTTTCAAAAATTTAAAAAGTTGGAACAAAGAAGAATTAACTTCTGCTGTAGGTGGAATTTTTTTCGTCATTTCTTATAGGACAAAAAAGAAAAGCATTTAAAGAATTGTTTTGCTTCTACCACTTAAGACGGGAAGAAAGTTTTAACCATTATCACAAACATGAATAAAACATGCATATAGATAGAAAGTCATGCCTTTTTAAAGACTTATTATCTGAATTAATTTTAACTTAAGGTAAAATGTAAGCTTTTGAACATATATGCATATATTTAATCAAAAATCAGAAAAGCTATTAAAATGGTGATATTTGCATAAGCTTTCACAATCATTGCAGAAATTAATGTGATATTCATCCATTAGTTAAAAGCTTTCACTATCACTACGTATTTTTATTCCATACTCAATTAACTTTTGATTGAGAATATCTTTTAAATTTTTCTTAAGTTTTAAAGTAAATGAATGGCAGGACAGAAATTTATATTTTTGAAGATAAAATTTTATCCTTAGGCTATTTAATTCGTATTATAAGACGAATAATTTATATCAGAGAAATCTGTAGTGTTTAAAGAAATGTAAGTAATTAAATGAAAGGCAATGTTTAGAAGAATGAGTTCTGAAAAATTCATCTTTTAAATTTAAATATATTGTGATTAAGTTCAATGTTTCCTTCAATCATAATTTCTATTAACGCTATGAACAGACTTAAAAATAAACGTAGTTGAAGGAATTTTTGTAAATTGAATATTCGTATATTTATGAAATACGCTACAAAATTTATTACATACTAACTTGTATTTGAGAAAATTGTAATTTCATTTAAAAATTTAATTATAAATAAATTTTTATACAAAAATTGGAAAATTATAAAATAAGGAAGAAACAAAGACTGAAATGTATAATCTTAATTTTCCTTTACACACACGTATCCTAAATTGTTAGAAAGTCTTTAGTTCAGTTATTTATTTTTTTATAAAAATTGTCACGTGTTTTAAGAGCCATATAATTAGAGCATATTAACAGTAATTTCACCCTTTTAAATCGTAATTTTCCTTTATACTATATTAAATGTTTATAGAATTTATTCTTGGGAAAATTTTGCAATAATACTTCCATTATCGTTTTCATATCTCATGATAATGCCTGTATGTCATTTTATAATACTTTGAAATATTAACGCACTGTTCCTATGTCATAAAAAACTTGCAGAATTTCATGGCAGCCGATTGTGTTACTTTTGTTTTAGCTTCGGATGTTCAAAAGTAACGTTCCATTTTATTATGTTCTAATATATTGTTTGGAATGTTCCATTTTATTAATGTTTTAGTTTATTAAGTCAAAGATGCACTTTTCAATAAATCAAGGTCAAAACAATATGCGCAATTGGTAAATTTTTGCCAACATTCTGATTGAATAATGTTTTACTTAACACATGATTATATCTGATAATTTTTACGCATTAAAAACTTCTAAAATAATTGTGCCCAACTGAATTTTTAATATGTCCTTCTACATTTAGAAAGTATCATATCTCAACAAAATTTGCTGGTAAAAGCGTTGAACTTTAAATGTACATAACTATAACTCCTATATGAGCTCATAAAAAATCAAAGAGGAATAACAGTAATTTTATTTTATGAATACTTATGTATATTACATAATCCCGTATGATGCTATGTAAATAATGAGATACAGTATATATAAAAAGTGACTTTCTATGCTTATAAGATTTTTTAAAAATTTCTAACAGTTTTTACGTATATCTTAAGAAAGAAACTACAAAATGTAATAAAGACATTAACCTTCCAGCAAGCGAACATATGTGAGAGATACACTAGAGATGAATTTCGTTTTATACCTCCTGATAGCGCTGGGACTGCCTGTCTTTGGCTATTTGTCCCCCTCCCTTTGACCTACTTTCATTGTCGTCATAAGTTTGTGGCGTTAATAGGTATCTGCCGATTAGATATTTGTCTTTTAGAGATACGCGCGACCGTTCATGTAAGTTTTGGTCACATCTGGTTTTGTATGATTTTACAAATAAACCCGAATTGTTTTAGACTGGCGACTGTTGGCAAATGCACGTACGAAGGAAAATGTTAAAAAAAAGCACCCACATCTCTAAAAAGTGAGCTAAAATTAAAGGTGCTAATGAGAAAAGCCGAAATAGGTATGGAAGAAGTGGGAAATATAATTTCATGGGAAAAACCACGCCAAAAAGAAAAACGGACTAGAATCACGATTTTCGGTTGTGAGATTTGACAGAAATTTATATGTTTGGAGTACAAACTTTACATATTTGCTCAAATTGCAACTCTGCAATGAAATAACAATGAAACTATTTCTTCCTTTTCATATCTAACTTTCAATTACTTTTTGCTTTTTAAACACAAATTCTGTATTTTTACACTTTATATTTTATATGCAAATTGTTCAGCCAAAATATCGACAATTTCATTTACATTATTTTTTATTCAATTCAGTTAACCTGTGGTCATTTTATATTGTTATTGCAATCTATGTTTATCTTTTTTCTGCTTCTTTTTGAGTAAAAAATGTTTAAAGTGATTGTGGTTATTGATCCTAAGCTATTTACAATATAATTTTAATAGTTACGCTTTTGAAAATTTACAATTTTTCTGTAGCGTATGTGGGAAATACGCGCTGCCTTTCATATTGTTATGACGGCCGCACCCGCTGGAAGATTAAAGAAATCCAATGAAATGTAATTCCATTTATTTTTAAGGCCGATTACTTTGAACATGCATTTTAGTGCCAAGATTTTCCCTCAAATCTAGTAATAAAAATTAATGTTCACAATTTTTGAGAAATTTGAAAAATTTTGCATGCAAGGTGTCCCAAATTAAAGTTACCCTATTCAGAGCTGCATACCGCCGTCACTATTCTTCCGAAAATTCTAAAATGTTGGGTACGCCTTAATAAAGGGATGGGAAAGACATTTTGCTAAAAAAAAAATTAGTTCCAAATGTCGCCATTAGAGGGCGTATTCATGTAAAGCGGGTCTGTCCTACGCGATATATCCCGAATCGTCGCCAATAACCTGATGCGCAGCTCTACTTCAACATTAATTCAACCAACATCTAACCAAACATTTAAAACCACAGCATATGCAAATGTTGCAATGTCACTTAACAGTTAGCCAGTATAAAAAGGAATGCATTCTTTGAAAATTTCATGCGAGTGTGTTCGCGACTCAATCTCGCGCTTTATTAGTCAAACTGTTTTATCAAAACTGCGATTCATCACCAGCAGCCTTAAGGACATTTCAGATTTTGAAGAGTCTTCGAACAGGTGTAATGACGTCTCAAGGATTAAAGAAACTGATTACGAAATTTGAAGAAACATGATTGTTGGGTGTTTGTCCTGGAAGAGGAAGAAAATTAGATCCTTCAGAAGTTGTGGAGGAGTTTGCACTTCAAGGGAAAGAGGACAAAACTTCAAACTTCATGGCTAGTAGTAGTGTTCGCCAAGCCACAACAGTGTTGGATAGGCCACTTTCCACAGTGCATAGGATCTTTAAGAATATCCTACGATATAATCTATACAAAATCTCTCTTCTTCATCAGCTGCATCCACAAGATTTTGACGCAGGATTAACTTTCTGACTGCAGTTTCTTGCTCGGTGTGAGGTCGATTCTGAATGGCCTTGGAACATTTTGTGGTCCAATGAAGCTCATTTCCATTTAGACGGCTCTGTGAATTCGCAATCCTGCAGAATTTGGGCTATAGAGCATCCCCGCTCTACCCTAGATGTTCCGTTACATTCACCGAAAGTAACGGTATGGTATTTTATTCTGGAGCCGTACTCCTTAGAAGAATAAACTCCATCAGATGCAGTGACATTCACTATCACGAAAGAGCGATATGCACCGGTGTTGGAGAATGCAGTTGTTCCGGCTCTACAACCACGTCAATGTCTTGACCGAACGCCTTTAATACAGAATGGTGTGACTCCACAATATGCAAATTGTGTAAAAAATATTCTAAAAACACATTTTATAGAAGAAAGAATAATAAGCCGCCACTTCAATAATGCTTGGACTGCTCGATTCCCAGACCTTAATCCATGCGATTTTTTTTCTGGGGATATTTAAAAGATCTGGTTGGCCGTGACAACCCGAGAACGTGCTTGATCTTAAAGCCAGTATTTGCCGCCAAGGGTTCAATATTTCAACGTAGACACTACGCTCTACTGTTGAACATGGCATTTTCAGATTTCAGAGAATAGCTGACAGTGGTGTCAATCATATCGAACATGACTTAGATTAATTCCAAGCTAATGTGTAATTCTTATAATAAAATAGTAGATAATTCTACCTCTAGCGGCGATATTTGGAAATAAATTTGTTTTAGCAAAATGTCTGTCCCATCCCTTCATTAAGGCGTACCCAAAATTTCAGAATTTTCGGAAGAATAGTGACGGCGGTATGTAGCTCTGAATAGGGTAACTTTAATTTGGGACATCCTGTACAAAACAACTTTAAGTTTTGGTATCAAAAGTCAACATTTATTCCTAGTATCTTATTTTTTGTCTTGATAAATCTATTCAGAATGATAATATTTTAATTTGCATAATTCAAATTAGGCTGATGCAATCACTAACTTTCTACAAAAGATTTCTTAATATATCAGTCAGTTTATCATGACGAATGTCAAAAGTGGTAACACTATTTTAAGAGATTCGGGAAAGCAAAGATGTATTTTGATGGGGGAATGATTCATGGTTTGTTAATTAAAGCACCGCCTGAGGAACCACTTTCTGGCAAAATATTCCTTCAAAATATAGATATTCTAAATATAGAACAATCACTTTAATAAAGAAATGACGCCTTCATATGAAAGGATAACTACTTGAAGCAACTATTATTGGAAGGCTTAGTCCAAAATAACGTTTTGTATTTACACACATCTGAAATCTGAAGGAATTGTCAGAAGTCTTTTTTTCTTAAAATTACAGAGAACTACACACAATAATACTTGTGCATAAAACTGCTTATATGGCACTTAATGTGTTAAAAGAATTTACTTACCTAAATCATTTCTCAAGCTTTATTTCATGAATCTGAACCAGTTGAATGAAACACATATGGCATATTCAATAGTAAAATATTTCGTGCAAATTTGAACAAAAACGTGAATGTATTTTTTGATGGTCTATATTTGCATTGCAGATTGGCTATTGGAAATATTTAGCTTTAACGGCTTTAATTAGCTTTTTTAAAGCGAATTATAATATTATAAAAGCATGAATAGATATTTTAAAGGCTAGTGGAATTAAAATACATACTTATCATTTCAAATGTTATGAGGAGCAATAAAAAAATGCATTATCCTTGTTCGGAGATTCCATTATATTTCACCTTGACTGTCCCGAGAAACAATTTAAAAAACTGAGATTTGATTTGCCAAATAATTCATGCAGCTGCTCATAAACAAGAATTGCTCGGCTATCACGTAGCTGTTTTCCTCTTTTACGTTTCCAAAAGTAATTTCAGAAAGTAGTTTGGGACAAACAAGTTTTTTCCTCTGAGAAATCAATGATGTAGAATTTCTTATAACTCAAAGTTTTGGACATTCAGTATAATTTAATATCATCTTAATTTGTGAACTTCCAAACATAAATTCTTTCTCTAAAAACAGAGAAATGATTCAAAATTTGTAATTTTAAGGGAAAAGAATTCCGATTTTCTTGAAATAAAATGAAAATATTCATTGCTAAATCATAGTCGTGAATTTTCAATAGAGCAACAGAAATTTGTGAAACCGTTTATTGAGCCATTTTTCCTTGTTGATCTATTAAACATTCTTTGGATACCTTCTTAAAATGACAAATACAAAAAAAAATGTGAAAGATCTAATATATATAAATGAATTTTTCTTTGTTTGAACCTTATGCGCTGCCGTACGGTTCAGGCGATTGCGATGAAACTTGGTCAACTTATTACTTTCACCTGCTCTAAGGTTATAAGCATAATACATTTATTATATCTAATATATAAAACATAACTCTTGTTTGTTCGTACCTTATGCGTGATATCAAAACACACTTATATACTACCTGATCAAGAGCTTCAGAATCAGAAAACCAATATGCGGTAAGATTTGTTTTTGCTGAAGACGGAAAAACAGAAAAAAATTGTCTACCCTAGAGTGCTTGAATAATAAAGTAAAAAAAAAAGAATCTATATTATTTGTACTTCTTCTTGATATATCATAGAATATCAATGAATGTATACATTACCGATAAAAAAATAAATATTATTTCTCATTCAACAAGTCAGATAATTTTAATTTCAAGCGATGTTTCCAAAATTATTTCTTCTATTCTGTGACAGTAACTCGCCTGTACCAAGCAAGTATTACATAAAAGTATTTATGTGTATTTAAAATTTGTAGGAAAATGGTGAAATAAGAAAACCGAATGGGAATATTTACCTTTTTAGAATAGTATTAGAGCTTAGTGCTGTAATATTTCTTTATTTCTAAATGAATATTTAAAATTGAATTAATTGCTAAAGAGTATGATTAATTATTTATCTATTTCAGTTCAGAGCTCAGTAAGCAAATTTGAAAAAAACAAGTGAGAATATTTATTAAGAATTATTATACTTAATTGACTCTTAAGAATTAAAATACAGCTGCCATATGGTACAAGTCGAACTTAGTATACAATGTAATTCAACATGTATATCGCTTAACAGTGTCTCCATATTTCGCCGATTTCTTTCTAGTCTATTTTCTTTCTAGTCTATTTCTTTCTAGTCAATGCTAATCAAATTACTCTCTGTAAAGAATGAGAAAATTCGACTATCCATGAGTATGTTTAGCAAGTAAGTACGAGAAGAGTACATTCATCAGAGGACAAGAAAGAATCAAGAATATAAAATCTATGTCATTAATGTGCCTTCTATTAGAGTGCATTCATGCATGTTTAAACAGCACAAAGACCACAGTGTTGAATAACATTGCTTCATAAGCACATTTTGTTGCTATTAATATCCTTTAGAAATGCTCAGAATCAGCTATTAGTAAAAGTCAGAAAGTTTTAAAGACTTCTCGGAGATTAACGTTGTGATTAAACTTTATTAACATAGAATACATTTTATCTAAAAGATTCAAGAAGAAATTTTGTATCCATTTTTATATGCAGTGTCATCCATAAATGTAAGAATATTAATGATCCATATGAGAAATTAAACTGTAAGTTTTATATAAACGAATATATTAATATGAAGTACAAACAAACTTAAATCAAAAACAGGAAAAATGTCAGTTTTAAGAGAATATACAGGAATTTAAGATACAAGATGACAAATACGAATTTAGGATTTTCGCAGAGAATTTATAAGGGGTTATAATGTAACTCAAGTTTTCATAAGAATTTGATTAAATTTATCAATGGGATCTTAGTAAAAACCTTATCACCATCCCATCATCAAGGATGCAAAACATTAGTTTTGAATGTTTTTCATCAGATTATCCAAGAAAAATTGAAGCATTCCTGCTACTTGTATTTGAACACCACTATAGAATCTATTAGGTTAAATGGTGTTTGACTACGCTATACTATTTGCAACCCATGCTCAGTTAAGTGTGTATGAAGCCCATTCACTTGATGTACAAATCAACTTTTAAGAAGATCACCTTTCTTGATGGCAGCGGCTTTATTATACATAAAGAAGAAACGGTTTCCAATTACTATTATTAATCAGCAATTATTATTAGTTAATGAAAGTGAATTTATAGGGCAAAATTTTCATTAATAATTATGAGTTTTTAAATCTTTAATTCCTAATGAATCTTTTGTTTTTGGGGAAAGCACTTTTAGATATTAATTTGTATATCTTTCATCCTATGCTGAATAGCCCAGAACTGCAGATAATTTGTATTTTATCAAATATTTATTTATTACTTTTCTTCATTATTTTCCTCAGAAGCAAGATTATCTCTTTTAACATATCCCTGCAGAACATTAGTTGAAAGTTAGATTCGGAGAAATAGTTTTCCAGACCTCTGTGAATATATAACTAACCAGACAGTTATTCAAAAACAAAATGAATCTTTTTCTATAACCAGAGATACAGCAAAATAATAAATAAGATACAAAATTCACAGAATAAGAATATGAAGAAGTAAGTATTGAATTTTATGTAATTGACTGGAGCTTTAACCGACATTTTGAAAGATTTAAATATGAACACATCTTTTTAGCGTATTCTTTTAAATGTATGGTTTCCGTTTTGTTCATCCTTCATATTTGCTTCAAATTTAAGGTTAACCCTGAAATCAATAGATGAAGGAAGTTTGCAAAGATAAATGGAAAAATTTCAATCAAGAAATTTTTTAACTTAAATTCTGAAAAAAATTTCACTGGTATGCTTATAGGAAAAATTCTTGTTTCTTCATATTATTCTCTTAAATTATTTTATTTCCGTTCTTATCAATGGTGTAGGATGTTTTTCCATATTTAAAACCATTTGTACCAATCATGATTCTTGAATTTATATTTATTAATGCCGGTGTACTGGCATAGGGGTAACTCGTCCTCCCTGTGATCTGGGTGTTCTGGATTTAAGTCCCGGTTCGGGAGTGGTTGTTCTTCATATGTTCTATCTGTGAGATATGTGAATGTGTCCTCCTGTAAAAAGTAATTGTACAAGCGAATGTGATGTGTGAATAGCTAAGACGTACTCTTGTCTTTAGTTGGAGCTACTAAAAAACAGGAAATGTACCCTTGGCTTAAAATCACTGACTTTGACAGTGAGCTTGTCCATGGAAAGTGCCTTTAAAAACAACAACAATATTTATAAATACTGCATTTATTTCTGATCTGAATTATTTTAACTTAAAATTTTATTAGCGAACTAAAGTTTATTCAGAAGTTTTCTACGTTATAAAAAATTGATACATTTTTTCTGTCATTTAATTATAATATTCAATAAGGAAGCAAAAGTTTTAAAAATATTGTATAGAAACTGTAATGTAATTTTACTTTCAAATACCAAAGCCATTTACCATTACATAAAATTCAACATTTTGGAATTGGTTTTATTTTAAATAAAATCCAAAACAAACTTCACATAAGAAAATATAGAATGTTCAGACATCTTTTAGCAAACTAAGAGACATGCTAAGAGCTATCAAGATAAAAAAGATTGCAATAGAATATGATGTCCCACACGATATAAAATTGAGAAATAGAGAGGTTAATTGTGCAAAATATACATATCCAAAATTTTGATCGAATTCAGAATTTCTCTAAATATCCTTAAAGGGTAATACAAAAATGCATCTAAGCTTATTTTCACAAAAATTCAATACTCAATTTTATTTTGAGAGTCGATAAAACTGTAATTACTTCTAAGGTTAAAATTTTCATGGCATATACTGCTTGCCAATACAAATCTGTTCTAAGAGCCCAGTTTCGAAGAAAATAAAATTAAATGCCTTCATAAATTGGCTCTAAATTGTATGTGAAGTTGTATGAATTATTTCCCCAAATTTGAGCTTTTATTATAAAAAATATTTAAGTATTTTTCCATACATATTTAGTTGAATTTTATAAAAAAGTAATTTGGGATACTTTGTTTCATTTCAGATTTGTTCCTCTCAATTTCTTTATAAATCAACTCCAGTTCTTACTGTTTCAATAGCTGAGTTTGAACATCAACTGTTTGTGAATCTGCAATGATGCAATCACTTGTATGATTCTGAGGATTCGCTCTATTAGTAAGCAGGATCTTATTTCTTGGTGGCGACGTTAGTTAATGACCCCATCTTCAGTAGCAGTTTATACCACTTTACTCATAGCTCCCGTTTCTTTTAATATTCTATCAGCCCATACATACCATTCAGATTTGCCTACAACTCACTTGAGGTGGTGAATTATTTTTTTAATAATTCGTAAACTTTCCTCCCTACGTGCTCTTCCGGGAGCACTCAATATTTGGGGATGAGAAGCTTGCGACATAGTGGTTGGTTCTTGCCGCAGTGATGGGTGCGTAATTAGTTTGGGATACGCAGTCTCATCTGATGATGGACGTGCCTTCTATGGGAAGGGTTATACCTGTGATGAATTTTAAGATTTAACCATAGTTTCCGCTTATGCTGTAAAAGCTTTCCGATCATTTAAATGTTTCGTGCTTGAGAAGTCAATCATAGTTATCATACAAATAAATATCACTAGGGACAATTAGGCCAAGGGAAGAATAATTGAAGAATAAGAAAACAAGTTATGACTTCGAAGGTGGATGCAGGACTGAGATGTCTCCATACCTATGCCGGATCGTACGCTCTTCACGGGGTTAAGCGTATTGGCTGCACCATGATGGGGGCAATTTGCGTTTACATTATTTCTTGGCTATACTGTAACGGTGATTCTATCTTCAACATGTTTTAGAAGCATTAGCACAGTGAAAGTATCTTAATTCTGTCGCTTGTTTTTATACAAACAACATTATATAATAGTTGCTAAGAAATAATTTTATATTTTCTTTACTAATGAAAAGGATTTCAAATCTTCTATGTACTATAGAATGATCTGATATTTCAATAAATAATTAAAAATTAGAAACATCTTAGAATGCCTTAAAACACGACAGCCCGATTTATTACTCAAAAATATTTCTGAAATTAGATTTCTTGCAGGTAATTTAATATTTTAAAAAAATTATCTAAAATTTTTATTAATACTTCCAAGTTTTTTAAATAACAAAAAATAACATTTTAAGTGTCATAGCTATCATATTTATACTTTTTTTTCAATAATAATTTTTTTCCATCTAGGGGGGGGGGGGAATTCTGGAAGTTAAGTGAATTTCTCGATCCGTTAATGGTGAACTTTTCCTCCTGCACTCGGGATATCCAGTTTTATCACCTTTAAAAAAATATTGATTCTTAATTTTCTTGCAGCAAATGACGAGTAATTAGTATATCATTGCGTTAAGTCCCGAACTGTATTTCCATTTAATAAGGAAAATCTACATTAATTTGTTTGAACAGTAAATTAATATCATTTAGTTTTCCATTAAAGCATAAAAAATAATCAGTTTGGGGAAAGTATCACTTCAAAATACATAAAAAAACATTTAACTTTATGTTTTATGATATTTTTCATGAGGCGATAAAGTTTGTTTTTATTCAGTATTTCAGAAAATTCAACTTTTGTTAGCTTACATTTTATGCTTTACGATAATGCTCAAATGACTTCATATTTGAAATTGATGTATGAGGCCATTTTTAACATGATTTCCTCATTTATTTTATTGAAAAATTCTTTTACAAACACCTTATATTTTAAAATGTAAAATTTTTTATTTTAATTACTTTCTAGATCATAATCCTTAATTAATAATTCAGATATTAATAATAATTAAATAATAATTAGAAACATGAATTCAAAAACCATTTTTAGGGATACATTGTTTGATGGCACTACTAATACAGAATCAAATTTTAATTTAAATTAATCTATAATTCAGTTTTGAAAATATTAAAATAGTATTTTCTCATTGATAGCATATAAGCTTTCACGATTTCAAAAAGGAAGAAGAAAAAATGGAGGATGTGACTCCATTTTCATAAATGTGAAATAAGTAAAGTTAAATAAAAATGTATAATAAAACAAAAATCACTTTCATGTTTACAAAAATTGTTTTTTCACCCTCTAGTTCTTAAAAAACAGGATTATGGGCATTTTTAATGGCTTCGAAATTTTTTTTCCTAAATATAGATGAATCTGCGGTTGTCCATTTTTAATTTTTTGTATATGAAGAGAAACAACAGCAGTTTTAAGAAAATGGAAATTAAAATATTGAAATTTTTGGCTTCCCTGAGCACAAAAAATACTTTTTATAGTTATGTTCATCTGAGAAAATGGTAATTCAAAAGTGATTTAAGCTAGTAGAATTAAAATTGTTGCAATGTCTCGCAATCAAATTTATGGATTTATGTGAATTTTTGACTAAATTACATTTACAGAAATTATGTTTGCCTATGTGTTCGAGATAAGTGAAATCAATAACTAGAAAACGCGAAATAAGTAGAAATACATATCAGCCGGCTTCCTGATATAGGTGTGGCGTATTTTCTTGGGGGAGGGGCATCTGTGCAATCAAATGTGAAGCATGAAGTAACTAAATCGTACTCTTGGCACTTCTGAAAAAAAAGGGACGCTAATTTACGCTTGAATCGCTGGTAGCTTTCTGTCATCGGGCTTGTCAAGTGTCATAAGCAACAACAACAAACTACATATCTACATCAGATTTTGTACCAAATCAGACAACGGGTCTCATCGCTTATACATTTGAATGCAAATAAATTGGATAGCTACAAAGCGGCATAAAACGAAATTTAAACCACTCTTGCATTGCCTATTTGATTGTACACTAAATTTTAGTTTCTGTTCCCACCTCTACTTACTATATATAAAATGTAGATGTATATCTTATGTCAGTTGATCAATATCCGATACAGATCATGTAGTATTAGAATTTAAAATTTTTTTAAATGATATAACTAGACCCATTTCATGGGAAATTGAAATAAAGTTTGAGATGAATGCAATGGTTTTTTTTAACTAATGCCATAGTTCAGAGCTTGAGTGATTTTGTAATTGGCTTGTCAAATCCTTTGACTGCTTTAACGGATACGGTATTAACTGCTGCAGCAATTTTAAAAACAATAAATTTTGCTGTTGGATATCTACAAAATATTCACAATTTTTTTTCTTATTTTTACATAATTTTCTTTTCAATCAAAATTTGTTTTATTTTCTCTAATCTTTATTTGCCAAGAACATTTAGTCAAAAATTGGTGATAAAAGAGAACTAGGACATAATAAATTGATAAAACCGACTTTGAAACACCAAAGACTTAAAAAATTTGCAGTGCATCCAAAAGTCGCAATTTTTTCAGTCATTTTTATTGAATATTTCCTCGTTGTGTCAAAAAAAAGTTTTAAAACATAAGTAAAGATTTTAAAAATATATTTCAAAGAAACAACTCATTGAAAAAAAGCAACTATGCTAATTTCTTTCATGCAAATATCTTTTACATGACCATTGGTCTTTGTTTCTAAACATTAGTTATAATCGTTTTCATTAATTTTGAGATTTGCCGTTTCAGTTTATCTATATTCATCGTTTTCTTTTTCGTTTTTTCCGCATTTTTCTTTTTTGTATTATTATGCAAGTGGAATTCCAAATTCTTCTTCAAATCGGTTGATCACCGAAAAAAGTTTATGCAGTATTCCAGTAAAAGAAATTACTTTTTCTTTCGTTATTGTACTGTTGGTTTTTGAAATTTATAGCAGTTAGTGTCGCTTCTTTATGAGGATTTTTCTTCCTTCTAGAGCGTTTTTCTTTTCCGAGAAAAATATCTTTATTCTAAACTACCTTAATTGATGAGAATTCCATTTAGAAAGAAAAGGAACATCTAAAAACAAAGACTGAGTTTATATTTTCTAGCAAATATTTAAGCTAAGGATTCAATTTGCAAGTAGACTTCATGCTTGAGGTAACAATTTACGTTTAAAAAGGTGTAGCCACGTTTCATAGGTATTTTAGTTTATTCCACGAAATATCTGAACCCAACTAATTAGATAGAAATTTTAGAAAAGAATGGATTTCGTTAAAAGAAATGTGCTTTAAATTTATTATGTAATTCTCTTAAACATAAGTAAGCGAAACTAAAACAGCTTCTTTTTATTATTAAAGCCTGACAGTTAGAATTCGAATCCAATTTTAGTAAAGTTAGTACGTAGGCAATATAGCAAAGATAGTTATGTTATTCAAGAAAACTGATTTCTATTTTCGAATCCATTTATAATAATTACCGAGTATTTCTTTTATATATTGGATTTATATCCAAATTTTCATGGAATTTTTTTTATTTTGGCTTATTTATATATAATTTAACTTATTATTGCCTGCTGAAATGCATATAAATTAATAGTTAACCACAAATACTCCTTTGAAAAATATTTTAACCTTATAACGCAGCGTATTAAAAGTGACAAAATACTGGGTGCCTGGGTATTTTCCACAAATAATAAAACACGTATTATTAACTTTTATTTTACTAACGTATTTATTAACTTTTGGAGTGTTTCTTTAATAAAAGGAAAACGACGCAGAAAAAAAAAGGTATAGGACATTTCGCTATTTAATATCAAAAGCTACAAAGTATCAAATCATGATTTGAAAAAGCAATTGCAAGAATAATCTCTTTTAATTTGGATACGTCAATAAGTATATAATAAATAAAATGTCGAAATTAAAATCATCAGTATATATTAATACTTATAGATGCAATGGAAATATAGAGTAAATGCATTATTTTTTAAAAACCAAACGGTTTCTGCATATCTATTTTTCCAATTCCTACTATTAGTTGACACTCTTCCTATATATATATATATATATATATCTCGTTCAAATTTTCAATCGCTACCAAAATACTTTTTATTCTTCCACTCAAGTTGAAACACATTTTTTTTTAACTTGTAGTAGATGGCACTAGATATTAGTGCAGTTTTTACAAATATTATTTATTAGTTAAATTTAATATTTTTTGATACTTTAAAAAGAGTCTTTTGCAGTTTGTAATGAAAATTGAAATCAACAGGCAATAACTCAATAAAATGCAACGATTTCAGTATTTTTCACTTGAAGAAGAAGAATGCGAGTTCAATTCTTGAAAAAATCTATAATTTTTTATACGTAATATTTTTTTTAGATAATCATTTAATAAAAAGCAACTGAAATAAAAGTTTTCTTTGTTGGAAAGTAGTATTTGACCTAAATAGGAATATAATTTAATTTTTTAATATTACTTGTTAGTTTTAAAAAGACAAAATAGTCTAAAACTATTAAAATTCCTTCAATATAGTTTTTTCTTATTATTTATATTTATTTATTTATATTTGTATATTTTTTTGATCATGTTGAGAAGTGTTATTCCTTTGGATAAACAATTGAATCTTTTCCGAGCAAAATAAACATGGAGATTTGTTTTTAAGCAAATAATCAAAATTTAAAGTGTGCCTTTTAATTTCTACAGATATAATATCAATGACTTTCTAACTGATCTATTTAATCTTTATAAACTAGTACGACTTTAGAAAAAATTCTTTTGGTTGTAAATATTTTTTTTATCTTTTTCATTCTTGTTAAATTATTAACATTCCCATTTTAATATTATTTGTACAAATGTATATAAATTGAATATTTTCAAAAAATAATATATATTTCACATCAATTTCTACATTTCATTATCAAGTATACAGGAACAGCTAATACAAATTTATATTCGATACATTGAAGCTTTAAATTTCATCAACCAACAAAAAACTACGTTTAAAAATATTTTTTTTATAAAAAAAGCTTGAAAAAAATATTTTGAACAACTATACATCATACAATTCATAAACATCTCTATTTCTGTTTCCCTTCAACATTTAATTCGCTACAATCTATAGCACTGAGTGGTGAAAACTAATTAAATGACCCGAAAGTTCACTGAAACACATGTGTCATCTAGGACGATTTTTTTCCATTTCTGCCCCAAAGAACACGATTAATCTGTCCAAAATGCTTTGTGCATACCTGGAACGTGACATGTTGAATAAGTGCAGAAATCAACCTCTAAGCCTTTACCAGCGTAGCAGGTTCATTAGTCTGCGAATGACCGTGCATGAGATTTCGAATGAGCTTAGCAATTTCACTTTCGCGCTTCGAGAGATTCTGATAATCGCCAGGCCAGAATACCGAACGAAGCTATCTTTAGATGAGAATGCAAGACTTCGGAATTTCTGATGGATAATGCTGATGATTGTTGGGAAATGTAAATATATTTATTAATGGTTAGGAATGATTTGTGGTAAAGTTGGGAAATAATACGTTAGAGTTTATTGATAGTTTGGCGAATTTTAAAAAATTGGGTATAAGATATAACCAATAAAAATGTTAATATATTTATTAATGATTTGTGTTGAAGTGATGAAAGAATGGAGTTTCTTGATAGTTTGATGAAATCTAAAAAAATAATAATTCTTTATTACATTTTAAAATTTAAAGTTTTTTTTACAAATATTGTTTTGTACTTTTTTAGGAAGTTAGGAATGGTTTGTGATTCATGTTAGTGAAGAATGAAGTGAAGGCTGTCGTCAATATGAAAAATTTAAACAAATTAAGTATATATTTTTATTGCTGTTAGGTTATTTAAGTCTAAGATAATTTTTCAAAAGCTTCACTAAAACTTTTGTTTGGATAGGGTTTGAGACTTTATTATGGAGAAATAATTTCAGAATGAAATTGAGAAAAAATAACGTTGAGCTTATAAATATCTCGAAGTTAATAAGAAGTATTAATAGATTTAAAATTATACATATTATTTCTATTATCATAATATTTAAATGTCATTCTTAAATCAGAAATCATGTTAGACTGTATTCCATGATGTTTAATTAAGTGCCTGATCAGGATTCTAAAGTACGATTTCATGAAATAAAAATATATTGTTACAAACTTGTAATGTTGCTTTCCAGCATGGTTAAATCTATCATAGAAAAGACCGGATACAATTATCTGTATTGCGCGCTGTATTGAGCCAGTGATCCACACGTTTGACGATCATTTGGAGAAGAATTTCGCGAATTTGGAGATAAAATGGACAATGCTGGAAACTTCGAGAATTTTAATGATACCGAATAGGAAAGATACGCCCAATATCTTCTCGTTTAGTCCCCCTGGAGCTATAAAATGCCGGAAATCTCAAGCTGCGGGGTGAATCGAAGCGTAGTGTTCCATAGGATATCGAAACAACATCAGAGTGCCAACGTTGTGCAGAGCTCAAGTGAGTGTTGAATAGCTGTGCGCCGAATCCTGTTGTCTACAATGGAATCAGCGTCGTGTCGTGTGTGGAGTAGCCAGTCGTGTGGTAGTAAGTGATACAGCTAAAGCGGCGGACAGTGGGAAGTTGATCCGTTTGAAGAGACCGTAGAGCGAAACTCCGAGGCACCCTTCTCCTACTGAATTCTAGCTGGCCACTTTCTGTGCTGTGGTCGATTGCTACATGCGGGTCTCCTGTTCTGTGTTCATCTCGGTAGTAAATATAATTGTTGTCTGTGTATTAATCTCTTCGTGAAAATCAACGTCATTGTAGTTTCCAACTGCAGCTTGTTGATTGTTTTTTCCACACCACACAACCATTACAAGTGAACCAGGTGAGATCTGTTACGATATACTTCTGAAATTTTAACTGAAGACGTTATCAATTGTGGTGAAACTTAAATATATTGATGGTAAACGAATTACAGGTAATTTAAAAAAATAAAATAAACAGTATTGTATGTGGTAACTGGCAGAAGTTACTTTTTTTCTACTGTTATAGAATTTACTTTAGGATTTTATTCTTACTTTATTACGCAGAGAACTGTGAGTAAGATATTCAAAAAGTTTTCTGTTTCACAAATTTCCAAACATACATCGGCAAGTCAGAAGTGAATATATATATATATATATATATATATAGATAGATAGATAGATAGATAGATAGATAGATAGATAGATAGATAGATAGATAGATAGATATATATGAACTGTATACAGTCAAAAATGTCTATGTTTTAGTTTGTTAATGAAACAAAATGATAAAAAAATAATAGAGATAAATGTTGTTTTTTTCTTTTTTCTAAGATTTCAAAATGAAACAGATAGTCTAATTTTCCTTAAACTGTGTTCAATCATTAATATAGTACTAACTGGAAGATCATAATTAGATAAAATTCTTCATCAACAATATTGAAAATGAAAAATCTTTTCTAGTGCACATTTAACCATTCGGTACACATTTTCAACAAATTCTGAAAGTATCGACTATTTCTAATGCTATGAAGCTATGAAGTTCCTAATTAAAGAAAGAAAAATTTTAGTGTTAATAAAGAAATCAATAAGTTTCGACAATTTTTATTTTGATATCAAACTTCAGTTTCTACTTTTGATTATCTTAACTCTTTTAGATATACGAATACGAAAAATAAAGCAAATTGTAAAATAGTTTTTAATTATAAAAAGGGGAAGAATGCTCTCTTTTTATGATTTAACGTGCACATTTCTGAAAATTATGAAAAGAGGCTTTTAATGTTTTTTAAATTAATATATTATTTCCAATAACGCATAGGGTGACGCATGATTTATATGTAATAAATGTTTTCTTCATTCGCAATAAAATTTCAGAAAATAACTGTTATAGCGGTTCATCTGGTTGAAATACAAAAAGTATAATAAATTTTAAAATTAATAATAGTTAAGACAATAACAAGACTAATAACAAGACTTGCAATTTTAAATGCATAAATTCTAGTTTTCAGTTAGTCGCGCAATCACAGCCACAAATAACATTGTCAATTATATTAAAAATCTGCATTATGCAACCTTTTAGTAATTTCATTGTTATCGAGAAGAGTTAAAACATGTTCCTAAAGTGTAAAAAGTCATACAAGATGTGGGACTTAACTTTTTATATTCTACACACTTTAACTCCATTAATACTGACAGATCACAAACGTCTGTTCAATGAAATGTCGGTGGATTTTTCAGAAGGTTATGTATGTTAAATTCCTCTCCTTTTCATTAAAGGTGATAGATTGAGTACCCATTCTCGCCCAAATGAGTTTAATGGTCAAGGAGATTTTCTGAAGGTTTCAAAGTATGACCAATCATACATTTGCTAAAAGGCAGCAGTTAAGGGGAATATTCTTTTGAATGGCAAGCCTTTAATAACATAAGTCACTGTTGTTGCAGTTTTTCAGGAGGTAAGGAAACAGTCTTATTTTTTAAAGAGAGCCTTGGATGTTTTAATAGAGTGATGTATCTAAGTTTGGATGGTCTTTGGAATGAAGAGATTAGACCACCTTTGGATTGAACACTTAAAGCGTGCATTAATGAACGTTTCTTAGAAATAGGGGAAGGAAAAAATATCAGAAGGTCATTTCGAACAGAAAAATAATATTTAAGATTATAGAAAACAATAGCAGAAAAAGTAAAATAAAAGTAATGTTTGGTAGTAATTCAAAATATTTACAGCTATCCAAAGATTTCTCATACAAATTCAAATGCTGCTTTATAAAATATAACAACCGTACTAAGATCATTGTTAGTAGAGCAGAAGAGACATTGTTGAAAGTATAATAAAAAATCAGAGATTGAACTATATTATTTATTTTCGCTTCTTCTCGAATATCTGCAGATGACATACTGTTCCTTTGGCCATCACTCCTGTTGACAAATAGCCCAAAGCAACCTCATATTTTCATAGTTGCTTGTAAAGCAAACACAGCGGCCGTGCGATTTATCACTTCCTTCAACAGATGACACTTCCATAGCATTTATTTCAGATTTGTGTTTCTTCCCTTCAAAATCGATTTTATTCAAGATGTTCAAATGCTTTCTTTATACAGGAAGAGGAAAATATTTCTTATTAGGATGATTTACACTTCACTAGATTTCTGAAAGTGTTTAATCACCTGAATTTGTTTCAGAAGAACATTTGAAAGTAACATACTTTGGGTGATTTTTCTTGCTTGGAAGTAAACAAAGATAAGATTGGATTCAATTCTTGAGAAACAGAGTAAATATTTTAACAACACCTAAAATAGAGAATTAGAGAATATTTCTTTGAAACTTTAGCTAAATTCTTGATAATTATAAAAGTAGTTTTAAAAAATTGTGTACAAAATTTATTTTTAAGCTCTGAATTAACTAGAAATTGTGGCTTATGTAATTAATTGTAGCTTATGGCTATTACAATAATCAAAAACAGTTATTTTAGTGTATTTGATATGTTAATATAATTGATTTGATATATTATTATTATTGGAGATTTTTGACATTTTTTTTTTAAAAATAAAAAATGAAAATCATTAAACAAAAGCTGAAAGAAAAATCATAAGTAAATAATAAGTCAGTTTAGCGAATCGATCCAATTTTCTTTTTAACAATAATCCTTTTAATTTTTACGATAATTCTTCCAACATTTTCTTGATGTGAGCATAGAAAAGGTAGTGTAAGTATTCCTTTTTTAAATAATTTATTTCCACATTGCTTACACACCAACAAATTTGCTTTAATATATCAACTAAAAAAGTAAATTATGTTTTGTAATTTGTCCATATTATTGCACAAATTTTTAATCTTCAGTTTTTAATAAATGTTGATATTCTCCCACCTTCCCCTCCCAATCCTAAAGTCAAAAAACAAACTTTGGAGCTTTGTGCAAGTTTTTGTCTATATGTTAGCTCACATTTGTTAACCTGAATACAATATATCAAAATTGGAAAGAAAAAGATAAAGTATCAAAAAACTGCCGCAAGTTCTTAACCCAAAAAATTCAAACATAAATCAAATTCTGGAAGAAATCCATCAAAGACGAAGGTACGTTTCCATGTGAAAAGGATATCCTAAAGACGAAAGAAGTTTTACGATAAAAATTTGTTAAGAGGTTTATACATTAAAACTGTAGACTTACAATCACAGTGGACAGAAATGATAATCGCAGTGCAATCTTGTTTTGTTCTATTTTTTACTATATGCGAAACTAAAATAAAGATTGATAGAATATTTCCTATCTTTATTTTATGTAATTATCTCACACAAGAATTACTGGCTCAAGTAGATAATTATCATAAACTCTATTAGATATTAATTATAATAAAAAAAGGAAGCTTGTTTGAAATATTTAGAAAAAAAAAATTCAATGCAACAGACGTTAAGACTTCTTTGATATCGTTCAATGAAAAAATAAGATTTGGAAAAAGGATGTACAGTCAAGACATAATAAGGTGCTTTCCCGCTAACGAAATTTAGTCGCCGCCAAGCTGAGATGATCGTTTTATCATTTGACGCCAGCATTAATCACTATGGTCGCTAGAATTTGACATTCTGCGACAGACTCACAAGCAGTTTTCTATTTATTGCTAGAATATGGCACAATTCACCAAATTCCAATGCTCTTAGATAAAAGTGTTATCGTCAAAGCACAATAATACTGGCATTTCTGCTTGGCGACGATTTGGGTTTCAAAAGTAGCTAAAATTGGCGAACTGCGCCAAACTCTAGGTACATGCGTCAAATTCAAACGACAAATCTTAGTAATCATTTGCTGCCATCTATCGCTTGAACTTGGTGGCTTTCATCTGAGATTCTGTTAATGGAAAAGTGACTATAAAGTTAATAAAAGCGATAAATTTTCTGCATTCAATGCGTTCCAATGCGTATGAGAAAGATCAAAACTACTTAAATTGTAAAAACTGTAACTGCGTGAATTAAATAAGTATTTTCAAAAATGTAAAGAAAGTTAAAAGTTATCTTATTTGTAACATGATTTTCTAAGTTATATACTTTCAACCTAGGGACAGCGGAAATATTTATTGACAAATTATGATATTCAGTTTTATAAAGCATTGCTCTGGCTGCAATGAAAAAATCATATTAAGGAATAATAAAGAGTTTATTAAACTTTCATTCATTAAAATTACTAAATAATACTCTGTTTATGAGTTATGTGCAAATTAATCTCTCTTTTTTATTATTTGAAATTTCCTAGCGGTGATAATTTATAAACTGAAATTAATCTTTTGATGAGAGTTTTATGGATCATAATGTTAATGAAAAGCGGCTATCAACTAATTACAAAAGGAAATCTATCAATGAAATTTGAAAGAAATGCTTAAGGATTTATGATTAAAAAATACTTTTAATATCCTTTAAAATGCAAGCGAAAATATGTTTAAGGTCTCATAATTTTCCAGAGTAATAAAAATATTCAAAGACATTAATACTCTTTGAAGTTTTATTACTTTTTAAAATCTTGCTGTAGATAGCAGATGAACATCTTTATGTATAGTTTTCTAAAATAAAAGGAAAAATGTTTTTAACTCCGTTTATGAGCAAAATATATATTTCTATATCAACTAATGTAAACGAATTTTTCAAAACAAGTTCAACATTAATGAATGAAACTTTGTCACTAGAAAATATCCCTTGGTTAGCAATGAAAAAATGCATTAATAATTTCATTTTATTAATGAAGAATTTTTTAAATCAAAAAATGGATTCATTGTATGTTTAATTCTAATAAAACAATTTTTTTTT
>JAPMOQ010061359.1:251704-286885 GCA_026543055.1 Argiope trifasciata
AAAGACTTAATATGTAATTTTATCCAGTTGCATATGTATTTTATTTTGAGTGTAATTATTTTATGTTTAATTGTTGATTTAGAAAGTCACTATAAATAAAAAAGGCAAAAGAATTTTTCCGACACTTATGCAGCAAATGACAAGTGAAATTTTATTAATAAAATACTAAGCACTTATTCTTAATTCTTTATACAAGTGTTTAGTGTGGTATATAATATGAAAATATTTCACATAGAAATCTAAGAATCAGAAACGTTCCAAAATGGCAATCTAGCACGAATTTCGTCAACAATTCATTTGTTTTAACCCATTTAAATTATTGACTTTGCAAAAAAAGCAAGAATTGAAATGCGATCTTAGATCTGTAGAGATACAATTAGGTGTATAGACTGTCTGAGGGAAATGGACAGGTTGATAAAGCATTTATCAAGTTTCTACTTGGATTTGGTAAATCTATTGCATCGTAAATATGCTCACCTAATTTATCAAGCCTTGGATTTAATCCCTGAAAGGCCCTAAAAGATGTGGTTAACAATTTGACGGAAACCTTCGAATAGAATCTTATAATCAGATTCGGCAACGCTGGTAAAACTGTAGCTGGAACTCCAGGTTCGTTTCAGAGTAGACTGTAATCCTTAGTGCTTTGGTAACAGAGAGGTTGCATTTCTAATAAGAGAGTCTTTGAGCATCTCTATTGACATAATTAAGTGCATCCTTGCAGTGCCCTGAATGTTAAATGTTATCCAAAAAGCATTTCATACTTATTACTGCATCGTGTAAGTTTGTGCGATTAAAACTCCTTTCGGAATTATCGAACTTTCTTAAAGTTTCATGTTAGTAATTTAATATTGCTTCAGCGTATAATTAAACTTCATTTCCACTTATTAGGCCTTAAATAGTGATATTATACTTAATCCTTTTTTCAACTTTGATACAAGCTCATAATGTAAAATTCAAAAGATTATTTGGCAAATTTTCATGGTATGATCCACCATTTCAGAGATTATTTAGCATATTTTTCTAAGTAACTAATATTACTCGAAAATATCTATATCACTCATGATTGAAATAATCACCATAGGGAAAGTCAGCGCGGAGGCATCATGAAGACTTATCGATGTGCTATCATAATTTTGCTTTATAAGAGATACGCTGTTATGATTCTATAAATATTTCACTACACCTATATAGAATGCATACTATAATTTTCAATATTTAAATAGTTACCTGTACCTGTTCAACCAAAACTGAGTACGAATTTTGTTTCTTTACTCTTACAATCCCATGGAATATTCACTGGATTTAAAAATGAATACATTTTAGTTGTAGTATTTGATCAATTAAACATTAATTATATAGTTTTTTAATATATGTAATGTTAGAAATAATATAATAATTCAAATAATTCATTATAATATAGGAAAATGATTGCTGTTCTACGGAATCTTGAAGAATGTTGAAAGGCTATAAATAAATTTATTTTAAATTGGAAATATATAGACTTTAAAATGGATTTTTACTCTTAAATATCAGTGAATCTCAGCTCTCTCAGAATTAAGAATTTGAAAGAAAAAAACTACACGACATAAATGATTTGAACATAAAAGTGTATAGAAATAAGCCTATAACTTCAAAGTTTATATTATTTCATATTATTTATATATCTATTGGTTTACGGGAAAACATACAACACGCTCCTTAATCAATACCTTTTATTCTCCACGATACTACAGAATCTTTTCATCCTTTGTTAATATTTCTTTATAAGTGTTATGCCCAACTAGAGAAGCAGGATGAATGTAGGAAGCAGGAAAAGGGAAGATAGCAAAAATGTACTCCGAGCGTATATAAATTCCGAAGGGAATTTTGCCTTCAAGCAAGCGGAATTAACATTCATGTTACGCTTGTGAATTTAAAATAGCATTGGCGATTTCTTATTGAATCAAATTGGAATTCTCCGTTTCGAATGTTGTATTAAAGAATTGGTTTAAAAGAATTTTTGAAATTTTTAAATCTAAGCATATCAAAACAAAAACATTAAGGTTAAAGCAATACATCTAAGTCATTGCTATTTTTTCTATAAGCTTGATATATTTTAACATCTTAGATAAGATGTACATTATAATTTGTCCAATCTTTTAAATCTATTCCTATTCAAACCTAAATAGTTAAATCAAATATTCAAAATTAACTAAAGATTAATACAAATTGCAAATTATTCTTTTCTTAGCGTTTTTATTCCATTAAGTATAGTAAATTATTTCGCCTGAAATACAATTAAGAGTGGTGATAAGAAACTATCTTTGCATTTTAGCAACTTATCTAACTCTGTCAAACACGCAGGTAAAACTAAGAGAGGATTTCTTTTAGAGTGCACATGGTAATTCTATTTCCTTTTCATACAATAAATACATTAAGTAAAGAACGATGTATTTCTAAACAGTTTTATTGAATCTTTTAAATTATTCTGAACAAAGAGAGAAAGCTTAGCATTTCGGAAAGGAAATCAAAGCATTGCTTTAACAGTTCCTTAAGAAGATAGTCTGTTGAAAAAAAGAATTTTAAATAAATTAATAATAAATACAAATGCCTGATGTGAAATCTGTTTGTGATTTCGATTAGCAAAGAAGATTTAATTGAAAGATTCAACGAATCATAATGTGAATCAGATTACTTTTTTTATATCAAGTTGTTTTGATTTAAGGAAATGCAGAATATTTAAAATGCTTCTAAACTTGATATATATTGTTTTTTTTCCTTCGCACTACAAAGAAAATTGTGAAGATTAAATGAGTTGACATGGTTACTGCAAAGAATTTGAAGCATGTATAATATTTCTTAATTAATGTTATTATGTAAGATTTTATCGGATGAAAAGTGAAAACGTTATCTTAGTTGATGTAAGACTTGATCTTCAAATAGGATTTTATGAAAGCTGTGGATTATTTTAATAAATCAATTTTCTCTCCAAATTGAGTCATTTTAAATATATGGAATTGATTAAATGTGATAAAATGTAACTTTAATCTGCAAATGGAATTTTAATATAATAAAGTTTATACTTTTTCTTTAGAGAAGATACAATTTTTGCTTTAAAAAATTTGCAGGAATTAACGATTTCTAAACGGCAAACATTACATAAAAAGTATGTTTTGCTGATAATATTATAAAAAAAAGATTGAAAAGAAATTCAGAAAGAAATTGTGAAATTGACATAAAATTTAATGTTAAAACCAGAAAACTCTCTCCAGAAAATGACACAATGCTATAGTATAAATCTTCTGATATTTTGTTTCGAAATTTTCTAAAGAAGTAGATAACAAATTTAATCCACTTAATGTACATTAAAAAAGTGTGGACCATATAAAAATTAAAAATGTACAGTTAGTAGCTTTAAATCCCGTTTAAGGAAAATGATTTGAACATAAAAGTGAATGGAAATGAGCCTATACTTTCAGAGTTTAAGCTCTTTCGAATTATTTATACACCTCTTGGTTTAAGGAAAAACATACAACGCAATCCTTAATCAATATCTTTTATTCTTCATGATACTACAAAATCATGTACTACAGATACTTTTCATACTTTTATAGTATTTCTTTATAAATGTCATGGCCAAAGAAGAATATAGAAAGTAGGAAAAGTGTAGACAGTAAGAATGTACTCTGAGTTTATATAAATTCCGAAGGGAATTTTGCTTCTAGAGGAAGGGAAGCATTCTAGCGGAATTAACATTCATTTTATGTTTGTGAATTTAAAAGAGCATGGGCCCCAAATCCCCGATCAAGTAGAGATTCAAGTGAAGTCTGAGGCAGAGAGATTATAAAATAATTAATTTTATAACATGAAAAAATTATTATTATTATATATGTAAAATCAAATATATAATTCTACAAATTAAGTTCAAAAATATGGAAAGCTTCTTCTGTTGGAAGTTCAAAAAATTCAACATCAATTATTTGTGATATTTTATCAAGGATTCCTTCTTACATAGAATTATTATTAATTGCATTTAGATGCAAATGTTATTTTGGGGTTAAGTACAGCAGTGGGATAAACTCCCAAAAAATGTTTTATAAGGCAAAATCAATTTTATTCTAAATTTTGGATTAAAATAGTAAGTTCAAAGAATACTGATGATTAGATATTATGGAATATTTAATATGTAGATTAGATATTATAATATGCAAATGATTAGGTATCAAAAATAAATTAATTTTAAAAATTAATTTCAATTACATTTCATCATCCTTTTAAAAGTCAAAAAGATTAATATATAGCGTTTGACTAATTAAAACTGATAAATTACAAACGACGACGTTAAATTATTTAAAGCGTATCGAATTCAATGATGAACAATCAGTTAATACGATTTTTGAAATTATTATGCTTTTATATCACTCATAAGATTATGGAGGTACTGAGAAAAATACATATTTACAGATAAACCATTAGTGAAAAGTCTTAAACCAGGTTAACGGACATATGCGTACAGATTAGATACTTGGTTTCACAGTATGATGCATTCTATTTTCAGTTTGCGAAGTCCACTATGCCAGTTTTTAAAAACAAAACTTGCTGAATCTATGCGTGCATGTCTGATTAGGGAGTAACGATGGTAAGTAGATCTTGATTCTGATATCATTTCAGAGACAAAAAAAGAATAAATGTATAACAACAATGAACAAATGAGTCAAAAGTTCAACTAAATTAAGATATAGACTTAATATTTTAGCACATTTTTGAGATGTTTCTTCTGGGTATTCTTAATAAGATACCGAAAATGGGTGTTCTAATCCAATAAAGTATGGGCCTAAACAGTCACACAAATAATGCGATGAACGAAATCCAGAAATTTTCCGAAAGAAAAGTAGAGACAGAAAATCAAGCCTAACGAATCTAATACAATTACTTCAACAGAGTGTAACAGAAAAGTTTATTTATTGATTTACTTCAAAGGAAGTTACCAACATGGATTAGTTTTCTGACCACTCGAGAAAACTCTAGCACTGTTTTCTAAATAGTGTCAGGAAAATATCCTTTAGAAGTAAATAATAGTTTGATTAATCCTTTACACGATCGTGATGGCTTTTGGCAACACTAGAGTTATCAATCATCCCCAGACAATGATTCTTTATAAACATTGCAGAATTTAATTCCTGGATGGCAAAATGAAGCGTATACAGACGAATAATAAATGGATAATTTTAATGTGTTAATTGGAAGGAATAAATGAAGTACTCTGGATGAAAGAAATAATATTAAATAATAATTATTTCAAAAATATCTTTTATTTATTTTACAACTAATAATTTGAACTGTAAAAGGATAAAATTATAATCTTTGGTTTTAACCGAACAAATTGGCTTTTAATTTTTAAATATGCAATTCTGATATTATTTCTTTTTTATGTAATTACATAATGGGCCGAAAATACTTCATCTAAACTGTTTATTCTGTACAAATTATTAATCCATACTCATTAATATTTATGGGTTTTACAATTGCTAGAAAACTCTATGAATCATAATTTTTCTGTAAATAGCCTTGAATGAAACATTGAATAATATCTTATAAAGTTTCGATGGCTAGGTGCTCGAGTTTAAAAAATAGTAAAGCTCATATTTCATTAACTTTCTGACTGAAATACATCTTAACATGCCCTTTAACTACCATCATAATGGCTAAAGTACGTATTACGGAAATGATGCTCAATAAATGTTCCTGATATTGGCTTAACTATATATTTAGTATCTTGTTTAAATACTAAAACTACCTGATATCAATCATGAATGGAACGAGCTGAAGGTTGATGAATCTTCCTATTTGAAGGCAGACTTCTGCAAGGGTTTATTCTTTATTTATTTCCTTGCCTTAAATCTTTATTTTATTATTTGAACAAAAATGAGTAAAATATTTTTATACTTTTGTTTTTAAATAATACAAATCTAGACGTGTTTTTCAAACATTTTTTTTTCAGCAAGTTTTTTAAATAAATTTTACAAACGATATTTTTCCAGAAATAATCGTTCTCTGCAACTATTTTAATAGATGAAACATTGCACATAAAATAGGCATAAGGAAAAATATTTGATACGTGACAATATCATGTGACATTGATTATCGCAAAGCTTGTCGATGTGATTTTTACCAAGCGTATCAAAGAAAATGATATATCCAGCGATAATTGATCATCCATATTAATAACATTCCCTCCATAATATCGTGTTTGTGATAGAGCTCTGAATAAGGTTGATTTTTCAGTACAATAAATCTTAATTACAGTTTTATCCACCAATTTTAATTCTTAATAGTAATAGATGTAAGACATAATTCAGTGAATACCATTTTTTTTACTGATTGATATTTTTTAATGAAAAGACGTGAATATTCAGAGACTTTTGAAGAAAAGAAGTAAATACTAAAATATTACAAATACTATTCTTCTAAAATAATAAAACGTTTGCTTATATTTCTTCTATCAAAGGCATTTTTACATTTAAGGAAGTTATTTAAATCTATTGTATCTTCTAAATAAAACGCATGGAATAATTTTCCTTTCTTTGATAGAATCATATTTAAGTATTTTGATTTTATTAATTTATGTTGTGGCTTCCAATGACACTTGTCATTGACAAGCCCGCTGATAGCCTAATTAGCGTCCCTTAAACTTTAAGCCTAACCCTTGTTCTTCAGTAGAGCCAACTAGGGCCAAGAAAGAGTACGACTTAGCTACTTCATGCTTCACATTCGCTTGCACAGTCCCTTTTTACAGGGGGGCAAGCTCACATTACTCACAGATAGAATACAGAATAACAAATATGTCCGAACCGGGACTCGAACCCGGGAAGCCCAGAACAGTAGGAAGACACGCTACCTTTAAGCCAGGACGCCGGCTTATCAATTCATAGTTCATTTTTATTCCATTTTATATCATTCAATTTATAATGTTTCCAGTCTCTCTTTTGGAATTCACCCTTAAATGAATCTTTTTGGCTCCCTGAATACCATTTCTCCTTCAGTCGAAGTCATCTCAAAATTCCCTCATTTATCAAATTTATAAAGATTTTAGTTTGCTTGGCTTCAGAAATTTCTGAATTCATTTCCAATGTTATGCATTATAAAATTATAAACGAATTGCTCAAAAAACCTGAATTCTAAAGTACTTTTTTTAATCAATTTAATAATAATTACATTGTAAAAATTTTTAGATATCGTTATCCTTACAAGAAACTTATCGTTAAATAGATTTTTTTTTTACAAATTGTGTTTAAAATATAAACTAATATATTGTTTGAGTTTAAACTTTTATGTCATTTTCCAATACTGATGTTTATCCCTTATCTATTTCTATCTGTTGAATGCAAATAATGTATGAAATTTTAAGGAGCATTTTATACTGAAGAATAAAAACAAATTAGAATATATGATTTAAACTCAAAAATAAGGCTTTATTTTCGTTAAACAGCCTTATATTTCAAACACTGAAAGTATCTTTTCATATGAAACTTCTGCTTTATGTCAGTAATTTTGAGTAAAGCAGAACAAGTTCTCAGAACAGTGATGCTATCTGCAGCAAAATTTAGGATCTATTCCAAGGTAGAAATTTTGATCAATCTTTTTACTGCCGAATCAAAGAAAAAGAAAGTTAAGATTTTTGAAATATTAGAACAATACATTGTTTCCTGTTTCTGAACAAAAATTATATAGCATAGCATAAGGTCATTCAAGGATATTGAAGAATATCCTAAGTGCCTAATAAGAGTGTTAATAAATATCTAAATCAATAACTCCTATGACTCTAGCTCAATGTACCTGTAAATATTCAGATCATCTTAATATTTTCCTTTTCAAATTGAACCTGTGTTATTTTTCAAAATCTTTTAAACACACCTTAAAAAATTTCTATGTTAGAAGAAAAATATTCATTCTTGTTATATGCAACTTAACAAGTTTTAGAAATCTAGTACCCTTCAGAAAGATAACCTCTATGAAAATAACTGAATTAAAATATTCTACATTTACTCATATAAGATTCATTTTTGTAAACTGAAACTTGTTTAATTTGATAATTTGGATGAAAGGAAATATTTTTCTAATAAGGTGTTTTTCAATAAGGCCTATAGAATCTGTTTAATTGATAATAAAAATGTTCTTGATGGTGATGATATATTGTCCCTATTACAAATAAAAAGGGATACAATAAAAAGGGATACTTCTGAGGATAAAGACCCATCAGCATCCGAGGGCAGAAATCTGAAAATGAAATAGTCTGAAAAGTGTAGCTCATGGGAAGATGAAACTAACATACTCGCTTGCACAACCCCTTTTTATAGGGGAACACTTTCACACATCACATAGATAGAAGACAGGGTGAAGAACAACCATATTTGAACCAGAACTCGTACCCGGGAGGCCCAGATCTCGGAAAGATTATCTATTCCTAGGCCAGGACGCCAGCAAACTTTTTCCTAATGTTATGAAATATTTCTTTAATGAAATCAAACAATTTAAACTCTTTCGCTTTCGTGATATTTATTTCTGTCTAACATTTCAGCAATCAATTAACAATAAGATTCCTTTCAATGAAGGATGTAGATGGTTTCTCATATGAAGTATAGAATATATTCTGAAGCAATCTTGATGCGTTAAATTGTTAGTTTAATGGAAATCATTTCATGTAATAAGGCTATACAAAAAATATGAAACAATATTTGAAGTTTATTTAATAAATATTAAAAGGCACATTTTAAAATAAAACAGAAAATAATTGCCAAAATCTAGATTCCTCAAGATCGCATTTGGTATACCAATTAAAAATTACATGCATTGATAAAGATCCTTTAGAATTACAATGTATCTTTAACTACCCGAAACCTTATTGGATTGACTTAAAATGATTAAAGAAGGTATGTATGATTTGGGTGCAAGAGAATTTTGTTTTCTCGAATTTCATTATTTTTCTCAAATTAATATAGTTAGAATGGATTGCATTGGGACTATAAACGGCAGAAGAAGATCTGTCTGTGGTAATGGAAATTGACTAAACCCCAAGTAGTAGATGTTATTGTTCTTCATATTTACAGTAGTTTCCTCTTTCAAATATCAATGGCTACCTAGGAGCTCTTCAACAATATGTATCCGAGCAACACTCCCAACGATCATTCGGGGCAAGACCGAATATTGACATTCGGTTGGCAGCGAGGGTAATAAACTTCTCGCTCAGATTTATGATTCAATAAGGCGCCAAAAGAAATCAAAAGGAGCCAAAGACTTAAAAGCTCATGGGAAAATCTTTCTACTAGAAGTGAAGGAAGAACATTTTTGCTGGGATAGAGAAGTTATTACGATATAGATCCAAGAACAAATATGATATCACTGCTGTTGCAGAAGCTAATATCAAATATTGATATTAGATGTAATGATGGATAAGTTTTGAGATATTCATGCTGCTGAAATTGAAAATTCTTTTAAGGAGAAAAATGAAAAAGGACAACTCAAACGCCATTGTTTAAAAATGTTTTTAGGATTTTTAAAAAGGAATTTTGTAGTGTAAAGAATTTTAGAAATATAATTAATGATGACACATGAGTTAAGCATCATTTCTTATAGAAAAAAAATTACAACATGAGTTCAAACTAGAAAAAATTGAAATTGCTACAGAAATGTCTGTAAACAGCATGCATACTTTGATTTAATGTAATTTAATTTATTTTTTACACTAAAAGAATATTTTAAATTATGCATCGACATGAAAAACAACTGATTTCTAAATTTTTAACACTAAATTGTTTAATATATCAATATAATGCACAAATTATGTTACATCAGCTCTTTTGGAGTGCTTAATCAAATTTTCAGGAAAGTTTGCCCTAAAGCTCAATTTTCTCTAATAATACTGTCAAAAAAAGAAAAGAATTTTTTGTCATAAAGGATCTTCCCAAATTAAACATTGATTCAAAACTTTCACTGGAATTGTACTCTTATTTTCCTGCTTCACTCAGTCATTATTGAAATTTTTTTGATTTTCTTCCTTAGACATGCAGGGTCACCGAGGCCTGGTGATGCGATCTCGGCTTCAGAATCGGAGGGCTTCAGGCTCAAGACCAGATTCCACCGATGAACCGTCGTGTAAGCGGGTCTAGTGCAGGGTAAATCTGTCGGGACCAAACGTCTTACCCCTGAAGTGGTGGGGAAATTTGGAAAAGGGGTGCCAGTTCGGATGTCATCTGACCACGGTTCAAAATACCAAGTCTGTCCAAAATCCTAGTGTTTCTTTAAAAAACGGGACATTAATATAACTAAACTAAAACTGAAAATCTAAACCATGCATTTCCAAAATAAAACATTTTAAAAAGAAGTTAAGGATTTCACAAATAGGTTATTTGAACAGAATTTAATAATTTGACAAATGATATATCAGAAAATCTAAAGTACTGATAACTATCATTATAACTTAAGAGAATAACCCTATATCCTGTATCCGATGAACATTTCAAAACATTAGCCAGCTCTAATTTAAAAAAGCGGAATAGAAAGTTTCGGAAGCTATATAGTTTTGTTGCTGCATCTAAACATAAGAAAGGTAATTTGAGATAAAAATCGTAATTTTCCGTCTTTTAGAGTGCTTCCACTAAAGATAAGAATAAAGTGGGTGGAATAGAAATTATTGCATTTTCTTTCAGAAAAAGTTCTAATATCGGAGGAGGCAAAGAAAAATAAATTATATGACTTTTCTCCCAATGATATAAAAAGCGCATTGAATTTGCTTCAATAGATTATGGACAGCATTTCCTATCTGAAATTATAAATAAAAGTATCATGCTATATACATTTTACTAGAACAAAGAAAAAAAAGCAGTTTATTCAAGTCAGACAAATAATTCAGCAAATCCCCCCCTCCAAATGCCACCATTTGTCTTGTAATTTATCTCCTCTACAAAGTTAAAAAATACAGGAAAAAAAATAGCACAAACCTTTCTTTTTATAAATGTCTTTCATCTTTTTTAGATCATCAATTTTACTTGAGAATTCTAAGCTCCTTTAACAATAATTTTAACTCAAAACGTATGTTTCCTTTTTGTTGCAGTAAAATCATAAATTAGGTAATAACTAAAGCTGTGAAAAAATGTAGAATTTTTTTTCTAGGAGAAATGTTTTTTATATAATTATTTAAATGTAATTTTTCTGTGTTATTAGAATTTTTAATTTTAACATTTTAAAATAGTTCGCTTGTGCCAAATGTCTTATACAGTCTCCTCTCAATCTGTTTATTGTTTTTTATTAGTAAATGAAAATTATGCAATACATATAGCTCAATTTCTTATATAAAATGTAATCTAAATATTTTTTTTTATTTTTCAAATAATTGGTTTATTGCAAATAAGATATCTAAACTAATTATCTAATTATATTCAAGATGTTAAAACTGTGTAAAGCGTCGATGAAATAATTAAAGCATTCTTTCCCTAAATCATTACCTGGAAATTAATGAACCATTGCTACAATGGCGGTAAAGGACATGTTATTTTTAAGAATGATTCAAGAGTCAATATTCGCACAATGGACGCAGCCTTTATTTTTCAAGGCAGGTATTTTTTTTAGTGAGTAGAAACGGCAATATTAATCATATGTTCCTAAGGATTCCTACGATGTAATTCACTGTTATAAAACTTATATTTGCAAAGCTTATCTTAATTGTTGTAAAATTCTATAATGCTAAGTGTTAAAAGCAAGCCTAAGACAAGCTACTTTTTATCGGTTTCCTCGAATCACTTCTTCATTTCTGTTTTAAGAAACAGAAGTTAGACCATATGCAACTTCAAAATGCTATACTTTTTCCTTCAAGATCTGTGCTGAGAAAATGTTCCCATTATACTAATAGCATTACCGTGATATTTACCCCGCAATCAATTCATAAAATTCTTATCTATCATCTTAGAATCTTTTCAAACATTAACATTTTATTATCCTTTGTCTTTCAACATTGATATTGTGAAAACTAATGGGAATTTCATGTACATATATTTCTACCATCTTTATTACTACTCCTAAATTTTTTGTAATATGATGAAAAATCTTCGGTTTGTTCTGTTACAATTTATCATAAAGTTCCTTCTTTCATCTCTGTAGTATATGGTGGTTAAATGTTAAATAACCTTTTTTTTGTGATAAATCGTAAAAAGCAATATATTTATTGGTCTCCGATCACAAATCTCCTTCTCAAAATACTCATGATTAATTACTTAGCATGGATATATATAATTGATTTCATCACAAATAGAAATGCATCCTTCAATTACATTTTGACATAATCGCAAATTATGGAAAGTTATTAATTGCATAGTTGGAATTAATTGCATACTTTGTCTTGTTTAGCCATTAACCCTTTCAGGGGCACTATGTCAAAAAGGATTTTTTTTTCGAAACAATTATTTAAATCTGATTATCTTCTATTACTGACATGTTATTTACAGTTTAAAAAAAATTAAGGTCATATGGGGCTGGGGGTAGGTGACATATGGAGTATGTCACCGCACACCTAGAACATGTTTTGGAGCGAATGTACATATATGCACCTATATAATATTACGATTCAAAACACATTTTAAAACAAAAAAAATTAATTTAGGTTATACATACTTATAATAATTTTTTTCTGACTTTGCCCAAAATTCACGTTTTTTTACTTATTTTTATTATTCAAATATTGATTTTTCTTTTATATATATATATACATAAAAGTAAATATATATGAATAAGAAATTATGTCACAATATAGTATATAATTTTATTGAAGTTAATCTATGGAGAATATATATGGAAAAATAGAATAAATATTATTTTAAAAATATGCAGGGGAAAAAATGCAACGTAATATACATAGAAAAATATACACAATTTTTTACGGAACTGATTTTTTTTATAAACTGATACTATTAGCATGAATATATTGAAATATAGAGATGCATTGAAATATAGAGAAATATATTTACAATAAATAATAATATATTTAATAAATATATTCATTTTTTTCTTCTTTTTATATTAGAAATTTCTTTATATTATGATAATATTAGCACACAATATATATTTAAGCCCTTATTTTCCCTCCTGACCAGACTTACTATAAACAACAAGAAAAAAAAATTATTATTTCCACCACATTTTAGAGAATCTGATGACAGAGTACCGACATTCTAGGAGAGGCGAAAGCCTGCGCCGATCGTTGGGAAAATAAACAACTTCGTGAGTGCTCAAGCCCTAAACGCGCAGTGACATACCCAGTATGTCACCTAATTCAACTCGTAATTAGAAGGTATTTTTGCTAAATGAAAGCAGTTATAGAGATTCATGACGTTTTTTAACATGAATGACACAGAAAAATGAGCATTTGGAATCCGAAAAAAAAGTTTATAGGAATAAAATGAAGAAAATTTACATCACATGAAAACTTGCTTCCATCTTGAATTTTTTGTGATGAAATAGAATACTTTCTAATACTCGTGCTGTCGTCTATTGGCAAGATAAAGACTTAAAAAACGTTAGGAAATTTTATGCAGTCATTTCAACGCGATTTTTTAGTTTAAAAAAAATTGTAAAAAGGTGACATATAGAGTATGTCACCGCCCCTGAAAGGGTTAAATCTGACGTCACAATCATATGACAAGCAGAGCGTGTAGTTTAATATGACTGCACATTGATTTATATTGTACAGCGCTGTCACCTATTTTTGTATTTTACAATAGGATGTGATGCATTAAGTTGGTCAGAAATCAAATTGACAACATCATTTTTTGTATGGCATGAACAACAGTTAACATAGTGAAATTTTGGCGTACGAAAAAGTCCCATAGATTAATTTTTATAAATTAATCCTTCTCGATATTTTCTTTCTTATCCATGACTAAAAATAAATCAATCAAAATTGAATTACATTTTTAAAATTCAAAAACATTAACTGACTGTACCATCAAGCCCCGTTAATTTAAAACTCATTCAATCTCACCTGTTCTTATGGACTCACAAATTGGCACTCTTCTCAAAAGATGGAAAAGAAGGACAAACAAGAGCAATTTCCTGAAAACCAAAGAAGTAATTGACATCCTACTTTAAAAAATTTGAAAAAACTAAACTTAATCTTCAAAATCTCTGAAAGAATAAAATGAGGTGCTTAAATGAAGTAGGAGAGGCGGGGCGACAACAACGTGTCTCATCATTAAGAGAAACGTTCTAAGAGAATCAATAGCTTCGCTTATCGTTTTTATCCATTTTCTGGCCCGAAATGAAACTAAATCTGAGGACAGCCTTTGATTGGAGCAATAAAAAAGGCTTTTTAAGATCTATGAGGCAGATTTTAGGGTTATCTTGCATTTCTTTATGCGTAAGTTGAGCATCTAAATTTACGACGTGGATGTAACATCAAATGTAAATGAGAGCCCTGAATGCCTTTAAAGAATAACTTAATAGTTTTCTTTGCAAAAGCTGATAATTATAATAAGTTTTAAATGTCTAAAATTCACTTAATGCTGTTATAAAAATACGTCGTTAAATAGATAATTTTTTGCCTTTTTTTTTTTGGTTTTGATTAATGGAAGATTAGAAATTTTTTAGCCTTAAAAATGAGTCATTTCGTCTTGGGGCAAAAAAAGGCTTCCCGGTATTTTTACCCTGCTCAGACTTTTTAAGGCTCCCTAATTTCAAGAGTTTTATACACTCTAGTGGGAAGACATTTTAGCCTCAAAGAATTAACAAGTGCCAGGTTAATATATAAATCTTTGATACACTTAAAATCTGCACAAACTTATCATTGCTACTTATGCTCTGTTCTAAGTTATTCCTTCCACACGATTACGACGGAAATGTACAGTTTAACCATTAGCACTCTGATGACTGACTCATCTCAGAGACCATTCAAGATTCTATTTTATTAGCACTCAACATTATTTTCGATGGCAAGTAAAGTAATTTGATGTAGTACTATTAAGCCTTGTTTCCCTATATTCTAGTTAGACGATGAACAGAGATGTTGATTTGTCAAAAAACAAACAAACAGTGAATATATCTTTCCTACGGAAAAGTGGTTATTTTACAGTGCAGGAGATGCGATAGTCGCTTTTCCATGTCTATTGGCTAATAAATCAAGACATTGTTATAAGGTAAGCTTGAAAGATCTGCTATTGAAACAATTTATATCCTATATCTAGGTTTAAAAGCTAAAAATAAAAAATAAAAAAACATTCTTTCATTCTCCTTACAACTGCTCCAATAAATAGGTATAAGGAATGCTTCCTTTCATTTCCTTATACATGTCTATGTAAATAATCTTTTAATACGCTGTATTATAAAATCTAAAATTATTTTGTTTCTTCACTGTTTCTTTACAATTTCAACGAAAATGTTTTGAAAGAAGATATGCTTGTCAAATGCAAATGGAATTTTCTACAATCTGTTTTTGGAACTGAATGCCGTTGTAAGCAGACGTCAATATATTTTGAGTGAATCAGGCATGATTCAAAACGTTTAATTACAGAGCAAAGAATTAAATTCCTATGAGTTTTTCATTCCTCGAAAAATCCTCTTTTGGTACTCATAACCTCTAAAGCCTTTATAAACATATGTCCTTCAAAAATTATAGAGAAATTTCCAACGCTTAAAAATTAATTCAAAGGAATAAAATAGAAAAAACAACCCTACTAAGTAGATACTGGAAAAAGTCGATATATCGCTAAAGATTTAATCGGATATATCCTTCAGAGATTTTTTTTCAAAAAGAAATCTCAGGCTATAATCCTTTAAAGACTAATTAAACGAGACACTGAATAATTAATCCATGATTAATTAATTTTGAAATAAATTGCAAATCTCTTAATCATTTAGCTTATTTTAGCAACCGTATTTTCTTAGAAATAATATTTAAAATAAAAAAAATTCTGGTTAAGACAGCTGTATCTGAAGGGATCCTGTTTCGATTAATGGCTTAATTTTAAGTTGGGAGTTAAGATTTTATCAACGAAATTATTTTGAATAGGGACTAAATTATGTAAGCTATACATGAAAGTTAATAGAAATGTTATTTTTCTTTATATTAACACTAGGTTTACCTTGAGTTGGCATGTACCGATTTCTACCAAAGGGGTCAAAATGACCCCCATCGGTGTTTAACTAGAAAAAATATAAAGTGTCAAATGCATAATATATGGGACACTTTATTATGGACTTATATTTTTTCTAGTAACTTCATAATAAAGCAGAAAAATATTTTGTGTTCTCAATATATTTGTTCCGATGTGGTGTGATGAAATGGCAGCTCCTCTGTGTTTATTTTTTAATCTAGGTATTCGAGACCATCTATTTGTCCACCATCATCTTCTACGAAAACATTTACTCACATATCTTCTTATTAACAATTTATAATATTTTCTATCTGACTGACATTCGATCACAACTTCTTGCTTCTTATGTACACATTTTATTAACACATACTTATTTCCATATTTATACCTAAATCTATGTGCGTCCCTATCAAGTCGTTACATATTTAAATATAAAAAAAGTATGTGTTCTCAATAATATTTATTCGAATATCAAAATGGCTCCTTCAGTAAAAGTGGGTACACTATTTACATTCCTCCGAAACTAAAAAATAAAAATAAAAATAATATTTGAGATCTTGTGTTTTATAAATGTAAGTAAAAAATTAATTAAATTACTGTCATGAAATATGGCAAAAATTTTCTTGAAGAAAATTAAATAAAAGTTTTCTCAGAGGGGTCAAAATGATGACTTGATTAACCTAGTATCAAACACGGTTGAATATTCAAACCTTTATGGCCTCTTAACATTTTGAGCATGGATCTCTTTTCACTACAAGACTCAAACAATTACTTTCTTAATTTTTCACTTGAGACACAACACCATGCCATTCCATTATGGTTATTTTCTAATATTAATATTTTTTTTATATTTAGAAGAATATAAAAATTTATTCCATAAATTTCTTTCTTCAAGGTTATTTGCTTAAAAAAAGTTGTATATAAAGAAATAATTTACTAAAATTAAAACTTTGAAACGCCTTACAGTAACTTTTTGAGCCGGCATCAAATAAATTTTTATCAGGAAATACAACTTTGAATTCAAATAGAAATATATCAAAATGTACGAGTTTAGGTGGTTAAAAAAATTCATGTTCCCCTTCTTTTCGGTTAATAAATACGAAGTGCTTGTCGACACTTGTTAATTACAAATAATGAGAAGCCGTAGAATGAAGATAATTCCTTGCAGAAAAACAAAAGCTGCCATTAATTCCTTTTTTTCTGGTAAGCATGGATGAAATGTGGCTAAAAATAGGTTGGAGAAAATTCTTTCAGTTTATCTTTTCACTAAACCGGGGTACAAATCCTCATGTTATCTTCCTGCAAAATAAACCACATCTTAAGTGGGTTACTTTTACAGAGAAAACGTCAAGTTTACTATTAAGCAGAGACAATGAAAGTCATTATGTTTTTTGTGAAACATCGTGTGTCAAAACAGTAAGATTTCTACATATGTTTAAATCTACTGGTTTTAAGAAATTGTTTCTTTTGCTCGAACAATGGCGTTAGCTTGCAGAGCTGCGTTTGCATATTTAATGAGTCAGGCAAAAGTTTTTTTTTTTTCATTAAATCTGCCAGCGAATTTTTGTGGGAATAATTTTAATAGGAAGATGAAAAGCGATGAACAGTATTTTTTAAGCATTGCTAAAACTGGTAAGTGAATAATGACGTTATAGTAATGTTTCTTGTTTTAATCCAGGGCAAATCATTTAAAGAATAAAAGCGAGCATTTTGTATTTTTAAGATGAAAGCGAAATTATGTAAAATTGCGATATATTTTCATCTAGAAACTTTGTTAAATTAAAGTATTAAAAAATGTTTTTTAAAGTATTTACTAAAATATGAATAAAATGGTTCATTAAATTGATAAATACATTCAAGTTTATCTTTTAACGTTAATATATCCTAATGGTAACCATCCTCCAGTAAATGCAGGGTATAAGTAAGTAGAATAAAATATAGTAGTGAGAACGTAAGGTAGAAGAAATCAATTAGCGTAACATATTCATGCACTCTGCTTGATCAAATAAAGAATTAATTATTACACACTGAGTTTCTACTTCATCATCAAAAGATTATAATTCTTAGTTTAAAATAAAAATATTAATTAATGAATTTAATTCATTGATTAGATATTTGGTAAAAATACGTACATAATTAATATCGGTTTCCTCTCACATAATTATTTGTTCCAACAGCATGCGTGACAAACTATCATCGTATGGAAAATTCTTGTATTTATAATTGACAAGGATAGGTATTATTAAAGATCTGGTAAGAAAACGATAGAAAAAGAGAGCAGGTAATATAGCCCTTCGATAAAAGATAAGTTTCTGTAAAAGGAAATTAAACTGAAAAAGTTGTTCTTGGAAAAAGATAAAAATGATAAAATATATGCATAATCATTTTACATAATGAGAACTTTATTCGATTTACAAATGGATTATCTGTCTAACAGAATTATACGAAAAAGACTTTCTAAAATTACAATGACAACTATTTTTATCAATGCATGACATGATGGTTAAAACACTACGCATCCAATTAATATTTTATTATCTTTTAAATGCGTTGAAATCATCGAATTTTAATGATTACTCTAGACAGTTTTCAACATGTGGTTGTACTTGCAGTTTCTAAATATTCGTTTGAAATATTGTTCATGTTTTGGCTTATTCTTTAAAAAAATAGCATCACTTTTTAATGCTAATAAATAATGATAATGAAACAAAGTTTTGCTATGTTATAGGTCAAGTAAGGTTAAGGTATATTATGGTGATTTAATTTTGAAGTATGATAATTATTGAATTGTTTGACATTAAAATTATTTCATATGGTGATTCCACAGCGATTACGAGAAGGCTGATCAGCGTTTCCTTGCTGGCTGCTGTGTCTGAATGCTATTTATATATGTATATATAAACAGAGATTTTAAACTGTTAACTATCACATGGATCAGAGATTTTTGGTTATACAGTAGTGTAAAAATTAATTGGGACAAATTTCATTTTTTATAAATTTCTTCATTTGTCTAGAACTTTCTGCCTCAAACTAGTTTGACTTACATTTTCTTACAAGATAGATTTGTTCTTAACACATTAAAGGCGGGGGATCGTGAGAAAGTATGCTAGGTAACGCGGATCAAATCGTAGTACTACGACTCCCGCTTTTAATGTGTTAATAAGTCTAAATTGGTTTGACTATGTTATCATCACATGTAGAGCATCTTACCATCAGTTTCGTTTCAGATGCTATAAGAAGAAGTCCACAGTGCAAATTGTCTTGTTCTTTTACAAGTTAAAAGTGTATATCATTTCCAGGAAAAAGCCTAGAATTGGTACCCTCAATCAACATACTTCAATCACAGTAAGGGATATTACTGCAGAAGTCGGTGTTGGAAAATCCAGTGTAATATGGATGTGGATACAATACAACACTTCGGAAACACAAATTTCTAGTACAAAACAGTAAAACAAGTATGTACAAACAAAACGTTAATTAAAATCATTAGCTACTGGTGTGAGCGTTGATTTATAAACAGTATGACGAAAGCTTATTGAAGCAGGGAGGTGGGCAAGAACACCAGTCAAAAAGCAATTGTTAACACTGGTAATAAAGAGAAAATGTTTGTATTGAGTCAGAAAAATATAAATCATGGACAAATAAAGGCTGGAATAAGGTTTTATCCGATGACAAAACAATTTTGGGCAAAGGATTCAATCAACATTTGCCAGGCGAAGTGCTGGAAAACTATCAGAGAGGAACATTGTAATCAAATAGTTAATCACCTTCTGAAGAAGATGTTTAGGGGTTATTTTATATCTGGAGGACTTGGTATCCTAGCACCAACTGAAGGGACGATGAGCTCTAAAAATTACATTTAAATACTAAAAGAACAAATTGTACCTTTGATGCAAATGTTTGCTGATGGTGTTGGTGTATTTCAATGAGAACTTACTCCATACCATAATTCCAAGCTGGCAAAGAATTTGTTTCAAGAAAAGATAATAACAGTTTTGGATTGGACTGGTAATTCTATAGATGCAAATCCCATCAAAAATTTCTAGGGTATTGTAAAGAAACATGTGAATAAAATGAATTGCTACACTTAAACAAATATGATTGAGAATGTCATAAAAATTTGGCTATATGTTGATAACATCAAAAACGTACTTCAAAAATTGGTGGAATCTATGCTAAATCGTGTTCAGGATCTCATTAAAGCTAGAGAAGGACATATTTACTACTAGATTGCTATATCATACATGTAAGTGAGCCTATACTAATTAATTAAGGTGAAACTTTTTGTGTTTTTCCCAATTAATTTGCACTGTACTGTATATACGTTAATTGTTTGATGGAGAAACTCTTGATGGAGGATGGTCTTTCAATTTTCATGTAAAACTAGATTAGATCAGGTCAGGTATTTTCAGACTATCAAGAAATATTGAAGAGACAGAAAATAGATAAACGCCACGAGGCACGGTGGTTCTAAGTTAACCATCATTAAGGAAGAACATAGTAAGAATGATTCATCCCTTAAAAAGAGACACAAGCTGATAGGGTAGATGAGCAATAGTGATTCGGGCTTAAAATAAATCATATTTCACGCCAAATGATCATTTTAATTCCTTTGCTTTTTATCCAATTTGGATCGATGAAATTTTTGTATAGTAGTCGACAGGAGATGCTCATAAGAGTAAATTTAAGAATATATAAGCAAGACCACCAATAATGAACTTGAACAATAACCATATTTCCAAGAATATATTATCCAAGAACAAAGATTGTTAGCTAACCTAAATCTTCAACATATAATTGTAAATAATCTAAAAACAATTAAAGCTTCTTGGAGAAGATAACACAGATAATTCAGCTCTCATAACAGTAACATAGAATTAGAGTCTAGATTTCAGTCGCATTTTTATTTTTCAATGGCGTCAAACGAATGACGTATCTTCATATCTTATATATGACTGACTATGGCATTCCGTCATACATAAAATTTTAACTAGAAGTTCAACTTTTCGAATTTTTGATATATAGAATTTTCTATAAAAATTACAAATATGTCCATTCTTTAGTGAAATAGGAGTAATTAATAACTGACTAATGATGCTCAATTATAGAATTAAAAAGAAATTCTAACACTCAAATGTTAAAAAAGATTTTTATGCTGTGTTATTTTTCAACAAGTGGGATTTTTCTGTGCATTAGCAAGATATTTATTTTGTTTGCAGATTATTTTTTGAGATGACATGTATTGTGGAATAACATTTGTTATACTTATTAATTGAGAAGAAAATAATATCTAGGATTTAAAAAAAATTAAATCATGATTATTAATTACTGCTTTTTCCTCTTACTCAACATGGAACATATATTTCCTAGGAACCATGTGGACAAATTTAATTTGTTGATGGCAAAATTTTTGCACATTCTGTAAGACTTTTCAAAATACTTGTTAATTTATATTGCCTACTTCAAAAGATTTGACAGTTAACTTTATTTATTGAAGCATTTAGGATTTATTTTTGATAGAAAACTTTATAAAAACAGGGATAAACAAGCATTCAAGAAATTCCTTTCTTAGACGATTTATACAGGTAGTTAAGCGATACGATACAGCAGCAAGAAGCGGTAAGTTTCAAGATTGGAAGAATGATATGACAATGATTCATTCATGAAGTAGTTCATTCTTCTAACGAAAGGAGGAAAAAAACTATGAGATTCAGTAACTAAAGCCGTACTTCAACAAGAATAAAAAGCAAAATTAAAAAATTTCTTCCGTATTGTTTGATATAACAAAACCTACTACGTATGAAACTTTACAAGATATGCATTGATGAACTTGAATATACTCATTTGCCATTTTGAATTCCTTACTGTTAAATTATATAAAATTAAAATAATTAATACTAAATATGGAGATTTTCCCCATCTATTTACAGTATTCTTAATGTCATGCTACAAAATGTTGAAGTTCAAAATTTTTGTGATGATATATATTTGGAAAGAAGAGATAAATTGTACGAACTTATTTTGTAATAGCTAATTTAACATCGAACCAATAGGAAGTTTAAGATATTTTTAATAACGCAAAACAGATATTTTGCAAAAATAGGAGAAAAATTAAGAAAAATATTGAAGAACTTATTGATAATATGATGAAAAATTACTACCAGACAAACAGACAAAGTGTTGTGTTTTTATATTTAATATAACATGCCTTGTCAGAAAGTTGGCAGCAAAAACACTAACAATGTCTTTTCTAATCCATGGAACATTAGTTCAACAGTCTCTTCTTCATACTTCAGTTATTTATTAATGAATGTTCAGACAGACACGAGAGAGATAAATGAGAAGATAAATGACTGTCTTGATGGGTACCCACTAATGTCGAAACATTTTTTCTTTGCAAGAAAGGTAGAAAAGCAAGATAATTAGGTGGAGAATGACAATCTTGGAAAGAACTGTAATTAGAGCTTGAACAATAAAAACAATTATTTCTTCTATGCCGAATTCGAGAAGTTATAACGAAAGATGCTTTTTCTAACTTTTTTATGGGATTCAGAAAATGCTAGCAATCATAGTTTGCGTGTCAAAAGTCTTTGAAAGTAATTGGAAAGAATTTTAAATTTAAATGAAGCAGTGATTTACTTCGCATTGGTGAAATGGAAATGATCATGAGATTTTTCAGAAAAAAAAGCATTTAAATGTAAATTTTCTATATTTAAAATGCCTAGATATTTAAAACGTTTCGCTAATGTTAAAAATATACAAGTATCATAACGTTGGGAAATGGAACGGCACTGAAAATTTCTATATCCACGTATTCAATAAATTATATCTTTTACATTTTATTTCTTATCATATGAAGAACTAAAAGTCTTTAGATTTTGACTAATGATTATTAGTGACGCCGACAAGACTCCATGCTACACTCAAGTCCTTCATTCCCTTTATAGCTAAATGGCCAACTTTTTAAAGTATTCACAATAAAAAAAAAAGTCTGAAAGGAATTGGCCCCACTTAAGCTGCTTAAAATTCATTGAAGTACAAAGCCCATCAAGCTTTATTTTAAATTGTTCAGAATTTGTTAAATTTGATTTTTATCTAAACCAGCTGCTTTTGCAATTAGTTACTTTGTGTAGGTGAAAACATTTTTAAACTGTAGGTAATACTTTTTCCCAATATTTTTTATTTATTTTCCCAAATAAATGGCAGCAATTTCTTGTATTATGAGAAAATAATGCTTATTAGTCTCAATAAATTATTCCATTACGCATTGGTCATTGAACTGAGTAAAATGAATATGACTTTAACCTCGTTTTAAGTGATAAAATGCCCCTGAAAAAATATCATGAAATGCAAAACTTCATTGTTTGGGTATATACTGTGAACCGCATGCAAACATAATTATCGGCCATTTTGGGCACTCATAATGTCAAAACAATAGATTTTGTATCCCTATATCGAAGATGGATACCACCTTTGATCATAATAAAGTGTAATGGTGCATAATTCTTATCTCGACATATTGCCCCATTATCAATTCCTTGTTGCTTAGGAACATTGGCGATATAAAAATTAATGAAATAAATAGAATATCAAACATTAATTTTAAAAATCTTTGAAGCTCTCATAAAAAGACCATGAGTTATATAAAATCACAGCAATTCCAATTTTATTGTAATTAAGAACTTATTATTATAGCTTAAAAGGCAATTATATTGCCATATTAATTTTTTATCAGAATAATTTTTAGATATATGAGTGAAAAAAATTCATTCTAACAAAAACAAATGAAAAATTAATAAGCTATATATAGCTTTAGAGCTTATAAAATTTACTTTAATAATAAAAAAAAGCTTTCTCGCCTTTGTTAATAGGAAATTGAAGGCAATTACTTACATCTCGAATTTATATTTAATTACACTGATTATATTTAAAACTCATTTTGTTTCTTCCGTTGAAAGGTTTCCATTGATCAGTGCTTAGTAAAGAAAAAACAACACTAAAGAAATGACAGCTATTTACTGGAAATTCCGAAATAATTGGCAATCAAAGCATCTTCAACAGCAAAAAATATCATTAAAAAAGCTATTTGTATCTTTAGACATTTAATTATGTAGCCCTTAAAAGCGTATTAATTTATATCTGAATTTCAAGCATAGATGCGGATTTACAATAGATAGACAAAAATGATCTGAAAGAAGCAAAGTGAATCATTAGTGTTTATATTAATAACGGTAACAACAAGTAAAATCTTCTGAAACCTCCAATTATGCAGCTTCCAATTTTAATTATCTTCAACTTTTCATTTTTAGTTTTATCACTTTTATCTCACCTATTATTTGTTTTTATATTCTGTATATCTTTTATGCGATGTTTAGAAAATGTTTAAAATTTTAAAGAACGTTGGCAAAAATGAAGGAATATTTCAAAATTTTATACAGTCTCTGAATAATTTATTTTTATCTCATGGGCCAAGTGGTTTCGTCTCTACTTCTTTGTAATATAATGCAGATCTCAATAATTCAAACGATTCGTTTATGATGAAATTGATATTTGAAAGTCATTTTTCAGATTTCGCTTTTTAATAAGTTTCCAAGTCCTTCTTTTCCTGTTCATTATATTTCCTGTTTTATTGCTGTACTAAAAGAGTATATTTATTAAATTTCTCTAACTGTACTTGTTGATAATTAAATTGAAACTTTAAATAATATGAGCAAAATTATATTGAAATCTATCTAGTTAAGATCTGAAGTTTAAAAAATCATTATTATATTTTCTAGAAATTAAAACGGAAAAACATTTCATCCAAAAAAGTAACACATCGTTTATTCAATCAAGCTATCTGAATGACTTTAATTGGTCTCATTTTAAACAAAAAACTACAAAGAATTACATAAATTAGAAAGATATCATAAATATATGACAAATGCAATTTTGCAGCTGCGTGGATTACATGGTAAATTGGTCAAATATGTTTAGCATGTTTAATGTGAGCATCTAGCAAATTTTCAAGCAGTTTCTTTAAAAAATTTCCATGTTTTTTTATATGAAAAATATGATTATCAGATATGGCCATTAATATATTAAAGATTATCGTCCCCAGTCTAAAATTAGTGTTTTTGAAGAAATAACACATTAAAGATTTGGTATTTATTTCTGAAACTAATGTGATGCTGAATTTCTCATCACGTGTAACTATAATAGCCTTAAATAGTAAATTGCATTTCTTATTTTTTATGGTTATGAGACAAAACAAAATACCATTTCAATTCACTTCGTATAAATTTCTTTTTGTCTTCATTTCACTTTCCTTTTTAAAATTATTTTCATTTGTTTATAAATAATTAACTTTTAAAGTACTTTGTCTTTTGAATTACCTGTATTTAGTTATCATCCCTGTTTTAATATCATAATCATCAGAAGAATGCATGAATCATGAATATTTAAGGAATAAAGATTTAATTGCCATCTAGTTCTCTCAGCATAAACATGATGTGAGAATTCTACAAACTAATAATATTGTTTCAAGTAATCTGTAAGCGATTTTCTACAGCGTTTAAGAGCGTGAAACTAGTTTTATATGACAATTTTTCGCGACAAATCGAATACATCTCTTAAAATTCTAAGCTATTTATAGAAGCGAAGTAACTCTGACAGCTATCACTGCTTCATTAGCATTGTTAAGTAACTTCAACATAGGTATGCGTGCATTCCAAGTGCTTGAAATGACGGCACGAAACCTTATGTTGCTAATCGATGGCTGCTGTTTGAGTATAAGGCAGACAGATGGAATGTTGAGCTGGATGGGCAAATCATGTAAGTGAAAATGCAAACATTCAATTCTCGAATAGGAATAATAAACACGCCCAAGAGGAAAGTAATTCGGATTTGATGATTCGCAGTATGTTGGGCTCGTTGCTATGGGGATTAAGGTACACCCACACTTGATGGAATTTTAGGTGCGTGCAGGAGATACGTCTTTATTTTTAGAAGAAAAAAAGAGCTTGTGTTGAGGTAATTAGAAATCTTTCTTACTTTATTTGATATACTGGGTTTGTTTAGGCAATTTATGGAATAGCTTAAAGATGATAAATAAGTAATACTTTATAACGAGATAAAAGATAGATTTTTTAGTAATATCCTCTTCAAAATTAGGAAAAAAGTATATCATTAAAAGGATTTTGTAAATTCAAAAGTAAATTACTTTCTTAGTATCTATTTTCTAAAAGTATTTTGTTAAAAACGTATATTTTTCTTTGGTATTATTTTAAAAAAATTAATAAGAACATGTCAGTTATTTGATGAAGAACTATTAATTCAAGTTAGTCTGGTCCATTAGAATTCGATCATAACATCTACGCCATAACGTGCATGTATTCAATCTTAGAGGAGCAGATATAGTTTACCTGCTTTCAGACATAAATTAAAATTAATTATTTTCCTTTGATGACGCTGATGTACCTGCTATACCAAGGAAAGAAGATGCAGCAGTTTCTGAGGGTAAAGACCCCATAGCAACCGAGGGTAAAAATCTGACTTCTAGATCATATGAAGATGACTCATATATTCACTTGTACTATTCCTTTTTACAGGGAGAGTGGGGATAGATTCTTTCTCACCTCACAGATAAAACACAGGAGGAAGAGCTACCATGCCCGAACCAGGACTCGAACCTGGAACAAACAACCAGATCACTTTGAAGACGCAATACCCCTAGGCTAGGAAGCCGGTAATATTTTCATTTAAAAATGGAAACATGGAAAATTATTTTGGCAACTAAGCAAATCTGAGATACTTGGAGATTTCATATCTTCTTGATGTAAATTGAAAAATTTATAGAAGAAAGTTTAGAGAAATAACACTAAAAATGACGAAATATATATCAAACGATTTCCCTTAATTGGATACACTTTTTTTAATATCTGCAATAATAATTTTTTCTTTAGCTTTATAATTTTGTAATAAACAATTCTCTACTATTTTGAAAGACATATAATGAAAGTAAATGATGAATAAGTGATTGCAATAGTTTGATGAATTTAACATTTTTAGTTTTTCAGTAAAAATATAAAAAACTCTTTCATACGGCAGCGTATTTTAAATCTTCAATATGACTTTCGTTTTAACTATTTAATTCAGTGGTGAACAAACTTTTACTTACAGAACGATACAGAATAAGAATAAACGAAAAACAATTTTAAAATTTTATTCTTTTCTGAAATATATTCAATCAGATGCAGGTAAAACTATTCAAATGAAATAAACCTTTTTATTTGATTCAATCATAAAGTGAATTGCCCTTTGGATTTAATCGAATATCTTAAGACCAAAGGAAAAAAAGATTGTAATACAATAAAGCAGAATCTTAAATCTAGCAGGCCATTTACATGCACCGGATTCTCAACATCGAATGATTTTTTTTGATAAAAAATACACTTTAACTTTTTGAAGCTTTAAATGCCTTCTGACATTGTATTTCTTTTCACTAAGAAGAGTTAAGACTGGTGCCACTGAAAAAAAGCATATCTCTTGAGGAGGATAATACAATATTTTTCCGATAATAATAAAATCCAATATAAAAGAAAACCAATTTTGCTTTTTCAGGTTTGAGAAATATAAATGCTTTATAAAATCATACTTTTTGCAGTTTATATTTTTGAATCCAGTAAGTTGAACTTCAGGAAATCTTTACAGAAAAAAACATTTTTAAAGATCAAAATTTTGATCGAAATGATCAACAATATAATAAAAATGCTGTGACTTTATGACACTTGAACCATTCAGTTATTCGAAGTGGATTTTATATTGCTTGAATAGTTTTTTAAGCAAAATTGTGTATCTTTTCAGAGATGCTAGACGATGGAGCTCGTTCGTATGAAATTCTTGGCATATGATGAACATAAATTTCCAGATTATTTATCTGCAAATTCTGACATGTCTTGCTGTGTGTTCCTTTTCGTCCAGGAGAAACACCGTTACTTTGGCTCCTGTTCAATTTATCTCTACTCAATGTATTAATTAACTAATAGAACTCACTTAATTTTGCTTAAAGTCATGTATTTTCTAATCCATCACCTCTGGTTCTGTGCGTCTTTACCAATTGCATCAATCTTACAACACTGCGAATTTCAAAATTGAATTAACGCCATTTATTTAGAGTACATTTATTGGATAGTAATTGATTCAAATTATTATTCTTTATTAATTATTTAGAAAAACTACGAATATACACTAATACGAATTTTTTTCACGTGGATTAATTCCCTAAAGCATATTCATAAAATTATCTGTCAAAAATTTCAGCATGGCGAGATTAATTTTAGTTTAGCTATATTAATGTCGCGTTTTTAAAACTATTTTAGTAGCGTTCTCGTAATTTTGAATAGTGGTCAGATGACGAGGACGACACTTGAGCTGGCGCTCCACTCTTCACACCACACTAGTGGGAAGACGTTTGGTTTAGACGGATTCAACGTGCGTCAGACCCTCTTACAAGACGGTTCTTCGGCGGAATCTGGCCACGAACCAAAATACCTCCGCTTCGGAAGCCGAAACACCACTAGACCACCGTGGTAAATGATGTCCTTGAGACAAAAAAAAAAGGGATGCATTTAATTTAGAAGTTATCATGTTTAAATGCAACCGCAAATTTTTCATTTAGTAATCTTATGGCCCCTCATTTTTTTTTCTTTCCTGTTCATACTCTTAATTTATCGTTTAGTTAAATTTTTAACCAGCCAAACTTTGATAATAAGTACTTTTCAAATGAGTTATCTAAGGGGTTGCCTGGTTGGTAGGGGGAGGTATTCGTAATCCTCAGGCTGCAAGTTCAAACCCCGCCGGCAGAAGACTTTCATTCGTGGAGGTGACTGGCGCAAGTCTAAATATGTCGAGAATAATACTATTACAAGTATTGTTTCATACGTGATCGTTTTCTCATCCAGGTCTAAATTATGATTTATCGATGAATGAATTAAATGAATGAATGAAGTTTGGCCCGTAAAAAGTGTTGCGACACAGCATGTGTAGCTAACTCTTATTTTTATTCTTAGATGGCTCTGATGTATGCCATTAGAAACAACAGCAACAAGCTAAAAAAAATTCTTTCTTTAAATCTTAAATAATAATGATTGTGTGTGTGTAATTTAACTTACAGAAGAGTAAAGAGTTTCAAATAATATAAATATAAATATCTTATTCTTTGAATGAATCTAAGGGATAATTAAAAATATTTTAACAAATCAAAATAAAAAAGAATTTTGATTAATCATGAAACAATAAGTAAGAAAGTGAAATGATTTTTTTTCACATTTCTCATTTGCAAATAAAAGATTGAATTGCAATTTTTTATAAATTTAATTAATATTTTTAGTTTTTAAGCTTACACAATTTTAATTATGTAAGTTCAGTTATGTATAATCAGAAATGATCGAAGGAGAATAAATACTAATTATTATTTCTGATGAGGAACCATTTCCTTTTGATTTACTAATTTGATTGTTAAGATTGATTTCCGAAGTAATTTAGAATATATCTTAATTAATGACATTTTTTCATATCGATGATTTCAGGATTTCTAAGCACGGAAATATCAGTTGTTTATTATTTGAAAGCATTGATTTATCTTCGCGTTCTAACAGCCTAATGGTTTCATGAAGTTTTGAAGAATAGAACTAGAATTGAAGAAAATTACATTTTATCTATTATATCTTTTTTCATTTATTTTAGATATTGGTGGTGATGAGGGTTATAACTATATTTTTATAGCATATATATCTTGCACGATTATTGATGAAAACTGTAAAATATGAGATCTGGTTTATTCCAAGGGTCAAAACTGTTTTATATAAATTACTGTCTTTAAACATGTATATGTGTCTAGTTGCCCTCTTGTAGGAATTTCATGGGAAACTAGTACAAATTTGTATTTCACTTAGAGAAAAAACAGGAAATATATGAGTATTCAGCTTTCTTACAGTGGTAATTGCACATTAAGTCCAAGATTTTTTTTACCACAATCAAAATAGAATTCATAACACCTGCCCTACTTTTCAAATTCTTAAATAAGATTTTTATTGACCTAATCCAATAGACCCTGTTGATTTAACCAACATATTATGATGAAACCTCTAAATAAACAACACCCAAAACTTCTATAACAACTTAAATCGATAAATTAACTAAATAGACAACATATCTTATGACATGAAATGAGTGGCAAAAACTATTTATGTATTCACTTTAATTGCCTTTTCTATCTCTCTCTGTCAAAATTAAATATCGCTAAGTTAAAAAGAAAAACCATTTCAATTACTTTTCTAAAGTTACTCCGATCTTTAATTTCTGTTCGTTAAGTTCAAGGCAGAAAAAAAAACATGACTTAAGAGGGGGGAAAGTTATGCCTTTGATAGAGTTGATGGCGTGGTTCAATTATTAAAAGGACCATTGCAGAGATTTTTTTTTCTGTCCCAGACTTTCCCAACACGAAATCGGAATTGAGGCTCACTTCATTCAGCCTTTTTAGAAGATTTCATCCACTTCTTCGCTAGGACTAAATATACCGGAGGCATAAATGATTCAATGGGGAAAAGAATGTCGTGTAGTTGGCAGCACTCGTGGAGACACAGATGGTAGTAAAATATTAAGCATTTGCACACAAATCTTCTTTTGCGCTGACTTGATAAAACTAAGCAAAAAATACTTCTACCCATTTCCTAGCACTATAAAAGTTTGCATGCATATTAACATATATGTTTCCCTCTTCAATATCTAGAGTAAAATGTATATGCCATTAATCTTAACAAAATATCCCCAGAATCATATTTTACTATGCAAATAGTAAACTATATAATACTATACAAATAGTAAACTGCTTCAATCAATATCAACAGTCCAAACATAATTTAACAATATTTTGTTTTATTATCAAATATTGGTATTCCATTTTCTTCCCAGCCAAATTTCCTTTTTCTGCTTTTGAAAGTATATAATTTTATAAATTTTGATTGTGTTTTTGAAATTTTATTCGTGTAATAGTTTCTAGATTTTAATTTTATAGCTAATCTATATCTTCTGAAATCTACTGCCATTCAACTGGAAGTTAAGAATTGAAATAAATTCATTAGATGAATAAAAATATACAATTATTTTACAATTAATTTAATGACTATCTTATTAAATAAGATTATTGTATTGAGAGCAATATCTAATATACAAATCATTAAATCTAATATAGAAATCTTATCTTATTCATCTTATTATACAAATTCATTAGATGAATTTGTTTTAAAAGTAAAAACTTGTTTTGATAATCATATAAGCGTGAATTCGAATATATTTTCATGTTTTCAATTTTAACAAAACAAGTAACATATAAAAAATGAATTCTATTCCTACTTGGGTAAAGAAAGAAAATTTTTATTTTAGTTACTTTTTATTAAATAATTATAAAAAAATATTAAGTATTCAAAATTTAGTGAATTTCACACGAATTGAACTCCTTTTCTTCACCTTCACGTGAAAAATATTGAAATCCTTGCATTTTACCGATTAAGCTACTGCCTGTTGATTTCAATTCTCATCACAAACTGCCAAAACTGTATTTAGAGTATGAAAAATTAATTAAATTAAATTAATTAATTAATATTTGAAAAAACTCTATTAATATCAAGTATCATCCACAAGTTTTAAAAAATGCATTTGAATTTGAGTGGATTAATAAAAAGCATTTTATTAACGATTGAAAATTTGAACAAGATATATAAACTCATGTAGAGAGAGGGCATGAACTAATAATAGGAATTGAAAACACCCATTTTTATGAAGCGCATTTCACGAGAATCCTTTTTTCTGGAATTAATTATACCTTTTCATATTTTTCTTAAAATTCAGGGTTTTTTTTATCGATCTAAAAATTAAAGGGAGTTTGGACGAACATTTCTCAAGTTCTTGAGGCAGAAAATCAATAACTTCAATTGACACAGAAACTAAAATCACGTTCTATAGCGAAACTATTTTAAAACTTTAAGACGGAATCTTGAAAATCTGCATTTAACATTTCACTTTGCATTAAAAAAGAGCGCTAACCTTGATATCTGCTTGGAAAACGACCGAGAATACCGATATCTGCTGCCCCAAGTTCTCCAGCCGACACTCCACCGCATAAAGCGATATCTTATCTCAGCATAGGGTTGGGGTAAAATGCTTGTATATCAACGATCGTTTTATTTATTTTTTGTTACTAGATAGCGTCTCACATTGGAGGAAGATACCACAAATTGAATTTTTTCCTATTTCCTCTTAACTTTCTTTTTTATATAGATGGACTGTCGCATATGTAATTTCTAGAGAACAGCTCTCTATATTACAGAATCGGAATTCTTGCGGTTTCTCCCTGAAGAGTTAGGAATACGATTCTATATATCTGTATACATCATTCTTCTGGGCCACAGTGGCAAAAAATTGTACCTTATTTTTACAGATATACATTTATCTGGTTTCTACTTTCGACATGGTGGAATATTAAGAGTAAAAATATACATATAAGGTTTCTATTTCAATAAGTATAGGAAAAATACTGAATGAAAATAGATGACATCTTCAAGACTCGTGGGAATTGCAAGCATCTGCTTTCATTTTGAAGAGAATGTTTCAATGAAATTTGACTACGTCTTTCCAAAAATATCCCCTGAAAGTTTTCGGTATTGGAAATTCAATTGTATTTTATTTGACGAAAAGGATCGGAAAGTATTCGAATTTAATTTGACTAGGTATATGCGAAAACTATTTCTTAGACTTTTTATGATTGTATTCTGCTAGTAAGACATGATGCAGAGATTTTACACGCCTTTTTATTGAGTTGGAAATGCTGATATTTAAATTCTACCGTTTACAATAAATCATATCATGCTTCTTATCAAAATGCAAACACTTAGATGAAGATTCAAAATAATTTTTATAAGCATTGAATATTTCTCTATAAAATAAAAATATTTATAACCCAAGATATCAACATTTGAATTTGATCGATATCTAATTGAAATTGAAATATTTTTGCATCATTTTATTTAAATGCTTTCTTTCCTGTATGTCAAGATATAATTTTGTTATTTACTTTTTGGTCGTGTCTTGATCTGTAGAGCTCGGGAATTCTGACAAGATGGATAATTTCGATGACAATATAATATTTTGTTATTTTCTTTGAGCAGACAAAATGTACTATAAAGAATAAATAGCCAAAATAACAAAAATATAAAGAAAGCTAATGAGTAAAATTATGAGTATAATATAATAAAAAAAAATTAAGCCAAAATTTAATATCACGAGAGAAAGAAGATTCCAAATTATTTACTAAAACTTAAATTATAACATATTTGTAATTAAAATGCCTTATTAAAAAACTTTTTTACAATATTTTACGTTTCTTATGCTGCATATTTTCTTTTATTATAATTATAAAAGCGCATGTTCAAAAACTTTTCCTTTCCTTTATTATCTATAATTATGGCTTTTTTTTTACTGTAATCGTGCCTATTGACGACTTAGAATTTTTTTTTATATTTTTAGTTATTTCCTATTTAATACCGGTAAATTAAACAAAGTAAACTCATATATTTTTACGCAAAGCATTCAAGAATTTTTAAGAACTAATTAATCAATTTTAACGTAAAAAAGGGTTAATTAAACAAGCAATAGAAGAAGTTTCAGCTTCGTATAAAATCCACATTGTCTTCGAAAATATGTCATGTGTTTCATTTTTTCTTTTAACTCTATTCTAAGGAAAGTCTTTTCTTTTGAAACTAAAGGAATGCTCAAAAAATATCTTCGATGCTACATTTTTTTTCCTTTTACATATAAAAACATTCGTTTATAAAGAAGAAAAAAATGGTTTCGATTCCTTTTACATTTTTTTCACTGCACATAAATATTTGAGTAGCTTTTAAAGCAAAAAGATGCATCTTGATCTTATGGTTAGATTCAAAGACGTCCAAACATAGATTTTTATCTGAGAGGCAATCTAAGTAAAACTGGAGTGAAAACTCGAATTTGATGTAGACGATGAAGAAAACTAAAAAACAAAACATGCGGCTGGCAGAAGGTGATGCGAAAATGAAGAACGCATCGGCTTCAAACTACACATTTTCTAATATTTTTGGAGCTTTTATCTTACAAGTGAAACTCTCAACCGCCTACAACTATAAATCCATACTAAGTAATATATGTTCTCACAAGTTTCAGCAGTGGGCGGTATTAATAATAATATATATCAAATAAAAGCTAAAATATTTTTAAACATTCTATTCTTCTTTCAACGGTTAGAGATATGTTTATGGATTTTCCTGATACATACGAGAAAATAGAATTTCTTTATTTTGTTTAAAAGAAGATAGAATAGTGATATTAAAAAATCATTTGTGGTTTGCTATTTGTTTCTTATACAGGGTGAGATGAATCAAACAAAATGATTAATAGCATACCCAGGGTGCCCATTATTAAAAACCGTATTTCGAATTAGCTTATGAACGAAACGAAATGCATAAAATTCACGAAATTGGGTGGAAGACTGTACCTCATGTCATTAGCAAATATATAGCATGTTGTACAACGCTCGAAGTTTGAAAGTGGAAATGTCAGTAAAATACGATTTTTATGATATTGGGTACTCTTGGAATGTAACTACATCAAAAGGTTTCAAATGTCTCCACACCCAAGCATTGTATGGATTGAATCTGAGGATCGGAAAGGCAACAAACACATGGAAAAGAACTTAACCGTGAAAACTGCATTGTTTTATAATAGTTTCTGTTTGAAATTTTGTCTATAAGCGCTCTTGATACACCGCCTCGCACATTATAGCCAGATAATGGCACCTGCGCCATAAAACAAATAACCTAACCTTGATACACCACCATCCAATGGTGGCATGCGCAATTTTTCTCACTGAAATAAATTCCCACTTCTTCATGCAATCTAAATGCAATTGCAATGACTGATTTTGCTTGCAGACTAATTTTAACTGGCTCTATTATATATATATATATATATATATATATATATATATATATATATA
>JAPMOQ010061359.1:287285-317011 GCA_026543055.1 Argiope trifasciata
ATATATATATATATATATATATATATATATATATATATATATATTATAAACATATAGTTAACATGTGTATTATTAATAGGAAAGTATACAACTCGAGGGAAGCATCGAATGTAATAGAAAATGTTCTTGGCTTCAACTCTTGTACTTTACTATATATGCAGAAAATATGTAATGATAATGATAGGAATCTGAATACTCATTTAACTGTTAGAGCTTCGAGTTTTGATTTAATTCCCGCCTCCTACATCTTCGTTAAAAATAGATTACTGCAACTGTTTACATATTTATGCTATCAAACTTATTTGTTAGGCAAATTCTCATTCGACTTTCAAGCCATAAGAAGAATTTTAATATTTAAATGACCTTCCGGGCACACTGAAAATAACGTGCGCTTATAAAATCATTATTGCAATCTGAAATATGTTTGGCTTCACCATATAATGCTTATTTTAACCAATTTCCGAATAGTTTCCCAAACATATTGATAGCTTAGGGCTTTAACTGAAAATGATTCCGAAGATAAATATTTCCAGTCGGTAGTAGTAATAATTTTTCATTTTAAGTAAGGCATCTATAGTTTAACATTTGTGCTTGCAATTTCCCAAATGCACATTGCTAACAAAAAATGCGTTATTCGTGACACATTGTGAGTTTCCAATAAAAGTATAGCTACGGAATGCAATAAAATGTGAAATGAAACGATTCCTTTCTTAAAGTAAAGAAATAATCTAATAAAAACAGAATTTTCAATTCTAGTTTAGAAGTTTTAAATATTTCAATTCATATGGTGATGGATGATTTTTTTTTATTGCAGTGAACTACGAATTATATTTCTTCTTTCTCTTTTTGATCTGAAGTTATACTAGCATAATGCATGTTTTCTAATCATATGATTAAAGAAGATAATACAGAACATTTTTTTTTATATCTGGTGATTCCAGATACCTTCCAGCTGCTTATCCCGCAATTTCCGCTTGTTGGCAATCAATCCTTTTCTACATATCGCGTTTTTCGCAGTTTAGAGTGCTTATTAATATGATCACAGATTTATATTATATCATATTATAATTGCATAACATATGATATTAGTTCATTTTGTTTGAAAAAAAAATTGAATTTATTTGCATACATCGCATCTAAATAGTGATCATAAAAAATTATACAATCAGAAGGTTAACATCAGTTTGAAATAAAGGGCTTTCAATTATACTTTTTTTTAAATTTCGAAGATTAATGATACAGGAAATAATGCATCTACTCTTTTTCAAAAAATGTAACTTGTACTTTTTACCTTTATAGCTTAAATAGCAAAGTTTTCTAGAGCATTTTAAACATACAGTATAAGAACTAGAATAAAAATCAACCTATAAGTTATATGTTTATTTCCCTTAGTATATTAATATATTTTATTAATTTTTCAGAATGCATTATCAATAGTTTATTGATTATATTTGAATATACATTTGAAAATCACTAGAATGCGAACCTTCATCGAAAAGCTCTTCTGTACAATAATCCTTATCACTAAAATCATTTTCTGCTTCATTTAAGTGTCTGGAACACTGCTTCATAATAAGATCAGTAAATTAGATGATATTTCGTTGCCTAAATTTTAGCACCATCTGCTAAACCTTGTTTGGCATTGGGACATAAGAAAGAGGTGAGGTCTTGGAGAAAAAGTATCCGCTAAAACAGGTTGAGAAAGAAAACGTGTATTGAAGGTCACAAAACAGAAAGCTACAGGGTCAATCCATTCACTTGAGCTAAAGATAGATTAGGGGTGACCGAAAGTCCGACGATAGCGGTTTCAGAGACCGAACGTCCCCAGTTAGGGGTTAAAACATTTCTTAAATCAATTTTTTTGCTTCATGTTTCATTCCAAAATTCAGATTGCTACCTTATTTTCGTGTCATTGGGGGAAATGTTTCTTTTTCAGTAAGTAAGTTGCCTACATTCTAAATTATTCGCACACGAAATTTCATTCAATTTGACCTAATATTTTATTTGTATTTGAAGATTATTCACTTATACTTCAATAATCAAGCTTTATTTTTCTAATTCCGCCAAAGTCCTGGTTTTACCAGCATTTATTAGGTAATTTGAAAAAGTTTTGCGTGCTAAAAACCATCTCTCATCATACTGTTCATTGAGCTTCTCTAGCGGAAGCGAAATATGTCAGACTCGTATATCGATCTTTTACATCTGGTTGGATCAATTTTCAATCAATATAAAACGATTCATGCTTTTGAACAAAAGTTATGGCATATCGGATATAACCATGAATATCGAAGAATTTCCTCTAAGATACCAAGAATGTTATTTATTTTTTTAAACAATAGTATATGATAATTCAAGGGAATTTTATTATTTTTTAAAGTAATTTGAAAGGCAACAAAATCAATCTTCCCAGAATAAATAAAGAACTAAGAAAGTTTTCTGAAGACGTATTTTTACTGATACAAATTGGTAAATAATGGGTGCATGCTTTTCTTAAACTTAAATGTTAAAAAAATATGCACATATTTATTCATTTGTTTGTAAAATATAGAATGTACCAGTAATTTATACTCTGATTACTATTTACATATTCTTACATAAACGATTTACTTATAAAGTACCTTTATTTTTTTAAATCTATGATTTAAGTTTAAACTTGTTAGGCCATATAAAATATTTTCAATTGAGAAAAATTTTAATGACAAGAAATGTAAAACATTAGAAATATACATTTTAGAATGGATGCAGTTAAGGAATTAATAAGATTAGGATCTATTATTGCTCTAATTTATTCACCCGAGAAAATCTTTGAAACGATATCAAGCAATAAAAGTAAAAGGTCTGATGTATGGTCTGAAGGTCTGAAGGATGGTAGAAAAAAATCATATTTGCGTCCTCCAGCCCTTTATATTAATGACAAGGATGTTGGAAGTGTGAGATAACGCTTTAAAAGGGCAATAAGTAAGTCAATGTAATTTTTGAAACACTCTTTAACAGTGAGTTATTTTACTTGAATTATTTTGAACCACTGGATTATCCTTTATATTAATGGAATCTTAGAATAATTTTTTCTCTCAAATTTGCAGTCAAACTTTATTATACGTTTGTAATTAAAATCTCTAATTAAATCAATCAATTAGCTAACAATAAAATTCTTTTAAAAAAGCATTGTCGTCGAGAATGCATTTTCGTATCAAATTTCAAAACTATAGAAATTAGTGTAATATTGATTGCAAAATTTAACCACCCTAAAAAAAAATCAATAAAGTTTATACCATCGATTTGGTCAAAAAACGTTGTAATTTTAGAATGAAACCCCAAACATGCAGCAGGGATGAACATAAAGATGAGGGAAAACACAATGTATCTAATAACAAACAAGAGTGCAAACAACAATTTAACAAACTAAAGTTTATTAAAAAAAATGAATATATATCAGTTTCGTTGAGAATTAGGGATATAGATAGGAAGTTTTTTTCTCGTCAGAGAGAGAGATCAGATTCAGTCGAAGCGCAACTAATTCTTCCTTGAAATAAACAATGGTGGCTCGTCAGCTGAGTAATTAGAAGTACTACAAAATTAAAATACATCCCACTGATGTCCATTCAAAGGTGAATATTAAATAAATGATCAGCAACGTTCATTTTTAGGTGGAAAATTAAAGGTTCAATGGAAGTGTAAAAAAATGATTAATCCTTCGAGTCAAGTCTGCTTTCTTTACAAATAAACGAAAAGAGAGAAAAGGGTTGCCTTTTACTTCAAATCAACCATTCGAATGTGTATGTAGTGAGCTTCTATGGGCTATATTACGAATCCTTCCAATCAGCTTTTCTCCTACATTTTATTTCATTTCTTATCTAGTATTTACGTTTTCATTGCTTTCTCCTACTTTTATTAATCAACGAATTCTTAGAGTGATAAAGTAAGAAAAGAGCATTTAAGTCTTAAAAAAAATTTTTTTACTGAAAATTTTATTTTTAAAAATAAGTTCAGGAGGTGCTACATATATATAAAATATGTTCCATAAATACCAAACAAATGGATTAAAATCTGGCAATGAAGAACTATTCATATTTCGGCAATTCTATCAAATGATTAATTTCAAAGTAATCTGTATTGAAAGCCATTTGAAGTGACATAACAGATTTAAAACCCACTATCAATGAATCGTTAAATATATATTACTATAGGAAAATATAATTTATATCTCGTTCTTGGTTTTCTTACTGACATACTGCATCCTCTTTAAATTAACTGAACATTATATATAATGCATAAGCAATAGCAACAATATACTAAATGCATAAATAATATAACCATAGCAAGCGATCTATTGAATATAATATTAGTCGAGCTTGGGTGGTGACTGAAGAAGTCCAATTATATTAAGAATGTCATCTTAAGATTATGGATGCAGAGATGCCATAACCTTGATGGTCGTCTACCGTCGTAAAAGGCATAATCTATATCGATTTTCTCTCATAAAAGACAATCTTCTCCAAGGTTAACTACACATCCGTAGATTACTATATAGTTTTAATAGCCACAAAATTGCCAGATTACAGGTGGGCTCGGATTATATATCTTGTTGGAGGGACCTCTAGATAATTCTTGAGATTTAGTTTACAACTAGTAACATATGAGAAATTCATTTTATTACTAGATTACATAATGGTGTTATAAATAAATTCGTAATATAATAAATGTTTGAATATAATTTTGTAACAAAAGTTTTGGTTACGTAAATGCAATAGTTAAGCATGTCATATCCATAGTTTAATATAGAATATGGATTATTCAATTTGCAGAAAACTTTTAGTTTTGCTACAACTGTCGGAGAGGCATTACAGCTAGGTTATTTGGGATAAAGACCCCAAATAACAGGGGGAAAGCCCCAGAAGTGACCTCTTCTCACTCTTAATGTTCTGAATTATCGAGTTGCCAGGAAAATCAAAGCGAAGGACATCGATAACACATTGTAGTCCTTATTATATCATGCGTTCATCCTAATCCCAGAAATGCAACCTATAATCAGAATAGAGGTAGCAATGACACATTACTATTGTATACACCAGGGTAGCAAGAAGCAATCACATTATTAGAAGTTTTTTTTATCCTATATCTTGGGGGAAATCAAAAGGGCAAAATACTTTTTTGCAATCCAGTTGTCATGAAGGATGATACCTCGATTCCGAAACAGAAAACATAAGTTTGAATCTAGTCACATTCTTATAAAGTCATGTAGAAAATAGACTGACTGAATGTTCTTTTCAGAAATATAGATATTTTGGAAAGATATTTAGTTCTCTTAACAAGTTCATTAGCAAGAAGTTTTCATTTTCATATATAATATCCGGAGTTAGTAACAATAAATATTTAATACTCACAAATGGAAAGTTGTTTCAAATTTGATTTAGAGAAACAGTTTTTTTTTCTGTTTATGAAATAATGTTGATATACGAAACTAAAAAGAAGACAGGAGAATTTTAAGCATCTTGAATTTATCTTCATTAAACAATATTTTTAAATAGAAGCTTTCAATATTATCTTACATTCGTTAAATTAGGTTTTTGATTTTTTAAAATGTCGCTGTCTAGCAACAAAGACAACATAGAAATGACATGCTTAGGCAGCAGCAAAAACGGAGAGTAAAAATTAAAGCAATTTGATAAGCTAGACAGTTGGGAATGAATTAAAAAAATCCGTTCTAATGGAATGCAGTAATGAATCAAATTTATTAATTTTGCATTTAAGAGTCTTGAAAATTCTTGAGAGTCTTGAGATTTGAGAGTCTCTGTGGGTTCTTGAAATCAACCTCCCAAGCGATGAAATAAATATAGTTTTAATAGAGTCTTGATTTATTTAAGCCACATAATGCAAGGCTTTTTCATAATTTTCCTCTAAAAGACAGCTTTCGGTGCTGTAAAAATGTAGAGCTTGGGGAAATCTTATCTTTATGTAAAGGTTCAAATTTATCAAGAAAGCTGACTATTTAATAAGAAATAAGTGTTTCAGCACTTAAAGTATTAAGCTTTTTATACATCCTCAACTATCAATTTATTTGCTAATTTTTGATGCATTTGAATGGATTTCTTTGGTGTAAATTACTTTTCATATGAGCATAGATTTAAATTCTGAAAAAGTAAAACGTTTCCATTTCTCTTTTTAACAGACAACTTTTTTTCTTAGTTCAGTATTTTTTAGAGTGTTTCTGAAATAATATTTCTAGTAGCTTCTCTCAGATTCTTCAGACAAATCTTTCCAGACATTTTCACTCAGAGAATTTTTTAAAAAAAACTTAAAACAGTTTAGTTTACAAAACTTTTTCTTCAAACAGTTCAGAAAATACATATTTATCCAAGTTTAAGTTAGAATGTTATTTACTCGATTAACTTGATAAATTATGTAGGATTTTAAAGAATTTTAGTGTAATTTCTGGGGTTATTTAGAAAAAAGACATATGCTATATTTTGGAATGAATTCATATGTGGAAGAATATGACCGTAAGAATGTTATGGGATTTTAAATGCATTACCTGAAAATTTGATTTCTTTCGGTATTATTTAGCTAGATTCCGGTACTTAATTTAACATTTCTGATTTTTGATATGCAGATAATGATATAAATATTATTTTAACCGAAGGTTCAATAATACAGTTGATTTAGTTGACCAAAAGCTTTCAAAATAAAACACATAGCTAGCATTCTACTGTATAAGCAGTTATGAGAATGATTTCCCTTATAGTTAATCAATTTAAGAGAGCACTTATCTCTCTTTTGAAAATTTTATATCAAACTCGCGCATATGATCTACCATTAATTCAATCAAAATATAAAACCATGACTTTCTGATAATGTCGTGTTTTAACTATCAATTTCCGCCGCCTCCATATCAGCGAAGATGTAATGACAGTTTTTATCAATGCGCACAAATAAAAGAAGCGGTAAGTTTGTCACAGAATGTGTTTTATTTTGTAGAGGTCTTTTTTATCTATATGTAAGTCAATGCTAAAAATATAAGTCCGCATACAAGTCAATGACATTCTTCACTGCTCAGTAATTTTTAATTGCGATGCAAAAGTTGCGGGGAACTCTGATCCAACTAAATTGAATAAATGTAATTAATTTTTGAAGCGGGCAATTTTTTTGTTTAATGCTTCTATAAAAGTTGTCGCTGAAAACTTTGTTGAAGTTAGCCAAGCCTTAATATCGAAATTGATTTGTTAGTTTAAAGTTTCACTTTGAAGTTATAACAGATATAATGTAATTGATTCAGTTTAGTTGGTTTAATAATATCAAAATTCTGTTTTCAAGCTACATGACAGCGATGATTTTCAGACAGGCTTTTCACTTTTGAATCATCGTCAAGAGACGAGGACGACACTTCACCAAACATTATCCCGAAATTCTGCTCCATAATAATGGAAAGACATATGTTTTTTGGCAGAGTTCATATTTAAAAGATTTATGGATATCTCATATGTAATCAAGTCAGGAATTTTATTTCTGTTCATACCGGGTGCGCCAGAGAAACTAACTTATTTGGAAGGTCAATAAAAACAAAAGTACTTCAGTAATTGTTTTAATTCTTATTGTATTTGAAAATACATTATCCCCTTTTTTTATACAGTTTTGAAAATGACATCGGTTTAATGGACATCGCTAGTACCCATATACTGATTAAGTTGAATTTTGAAGTTCGTGTCCATTGTTAGCGGCATATAAATCGGTATATTGGAAATGGCGTCGTGAATGTTGTTCTTTGTTCTTGAAGTGAGCTATTGTCCGTAGTCGATCCAGGGATTTCAAAGTGAGCCTCGTCCCTGAAAAAACGACCGCGTCTTCAGGCAGGTTGTCAAGCAGCATTACACGTGCATTTTGACGGACAACAAAATTGCGTTCAGTTAATTCTTGAACAACAGCCAATTTGTAGGGATGAAATTGAAGATCTTGATGGAGAATTCATCGAACAGTGGTATCAGGAATTGTCAGAGCAGCTGCGTGTTTACGAGCCGAACGCCGAGGAGAACGCAGAACTGACTGCCTTACTCTTATGACATTTTCCGGAGATCTGGTGGTCCGTTAATGTCCATTTATGGGTTTAGCTACACTACCCAAATGAGTTAAGCCACGACATAATCAAATTACGGCCAGGAACTGGTCTGGGAGGAGGAGTTTCAAAGCGAGCGCGGAAGACACGTTGCGTTGCAACAAGTGAGTGACCATTAGAAAAGGAGCTCTCAATGACGAAGGTCCAATGTTCTGTAGACGAGAGCATGGTGATCACTGTCCAGAATGAGAAACAAACATGGGGACTTTTCCCTTCAATGGCATTACATATCACTCCTCTACCTACCCAACTCATTGCTCGGAAGTCTTTTTAAATAAGTAAGTTTCTTTGGCGTACTCTGTATTAGAAATACAAATCTCAATAATTTTTAATATTTGTTAAATAATGAAAGAGATTCTAATCAAGCATAATTTCTTCTAAATTTCACACTACCATAGTGAAAGAACATCTGACTCATTGCAAGCCAATATGGCCCCCCTCAGCTTATCATCAGTACATTTGAAGGTAGGATGACATTACTTCTATCAGAATCTGATACATTGTAACTAGCAGCTGTGGGCATTTGGGCCATTTTCAAACGACCATTTTAAAGCCGCATATCTCATTAAAAGAATTAAGCCATTCCACTTGAAAGAAGCAAGAGGCAATCTTGTATTTTTGATAAAGTACCATTTATATTCGCAGTTTCATTCAAACTCAAAACAACTTCCGAAACATTATTTCTCTGTCCTTTGAAAATAGAGATTGCCTCACCATAAAATGTAATGGGTTGTGAAATATTACACATTCCCGGAAACCATGGCGTTCCTTTACGCTAACTCTGTCGTTACGGTTTCCAAGAGCCTGAACGTCTAGTTCACTTATAGGGACTGCGGTAATTAGTTTATGAATTACATCTCGATGCTAGAGTACGATTAACTGGCTTAACCATTGATACATCAAAAAAGTTTTAACTGAATAGAGAGACAATTCGAATCTAAAATGGATCGAAATGCATCGTCTCAAGCATATGAAGACATACTATTGGAATAAGTAGGATTTTGATTCGACAAAAATAAGTTTTCAATGATAATTTCTTCAAAATAACGGTGATATAGAATTTTCATAAGCTCTTAAGATAAATAGATAGTATTATGAATGATAGTATTGATTTTTTTATTTTGCTATTCAAAGTATGTTAAGTGGGAGTTATAGCATTTCTGTTTTCATTAATTCATTGTTAAGAATTGAGCCTCTGTTATTCAAAAGAACTTGAAAAAGATATATCGGACACATTGAAAATCATTTGTCATAATCATTTACTTGTAAATATCCTGGGATAAAAGGGTTAAAAAAATATCAGTGGATTACATGTAAATCAACTAAACTGTAGTTAGTGCATACACGTGTATAAGCACTACTTACATGCTCATTGAAATTTTCGCATTCTTTTAATATTAGGTTTAAAAAATGTTTTGGGTTTTTGTCGAAATTACTAATTTGTATTTAGATAATTATATTATTCGTCCTACGATAATCTAGGATGAAAAGCAGATGGATGCAAATTTTTAACCTTGAATTCCCTGAGAATTTCTTGGTTGTATGATTATAGAATCATGAATACGAGCCCAGCTTTCAAATACCATTGATCTTATATGATTCTAAAATATCGGTCTAGTTAGAAAAAAATTAATATTCTTGGGGGTGGAAGATGTAAGAGTAGATGGATGGTTTATTTCAGACTTATTTTTTTACCACAAATAAGAATTATAAAGCTTTTATGACCTTGTGTAAATTCAGTCATGGGATTAATTCGATGAATATTGTTCTTTTTTCCTTTTTGTTAATGGTTTAGGAAGAGTGCAAAATAATTTAATAATTTTTTTGCAAAATAAAAAAAACACAACATATTAAAAATTCCCTGTTTGTTGATAAAGGAAAATAACCATTATGCTGTGTTTGTATCTTCACATAAATGAAGTAAAAATAAATACATAGGAAAAAGTGATTATATTAAAACTCATATAAAGCATTTATATATATCCAAAAAACAGTCTTAATCTAAATTTATATCATAAAAAGATCAGCGCTAGGCCATTTCCTTGCAATATAAATAAAATTATGCCGTTTGGAAGATATTACGAGAAAGAAAATATTATTATCCAAAAAAGCTCTAAATATTTTAACACCTTCTGGGAAAATTTCATTTATAACCTTTAGAATATATGTGAAAATAATTTAAAGGCAACTAAAATAACACATTCCAATTACTTCGACAAGTACTGTTATTGAATGTAACAAGATTTTGTCTTTATCTCATCATCTGAATTAAGCCAAAGAAGCGTATATTCCAGAGTGACAAAACTTCTGTCAGAAAGTGTCAAACTAAGCTCCCGATTCATTCCAATCGGAGAGATAGTTCTGAAGATTCACATCTCACTTTTTGTGAAGGACAAAAGTATATGAGACAATTCCAGACTTTATTCCACAAAAGAAAAGAAGAAATATTGTTTCTTTTTGCTTTGTGGAACTAGAAGAGCAATTTGTCGTTTGTGACATCTTTTCCAATACGTGACTTTTGCAAATGGTTCCTACTATAGTGGTAAAACCTGTCGAGCTAATCTGAGACAGTCCCCTTTTTTTATTCGTCACAACGAGCCCACGTTTATCTGCTCAATGAACAACTATATGGTGAATGAGTTGGCAAAAAGTCAAACAGATTCATCCTACCATCAATTTTTAGCGTCTTAAACAGGCGTGATTCTTCTTTATTGAATAGTTAGGATAGAAATCCATTCTTGACAATCTATGGAAAAGTATTAAAAAATATTGTGACTGAAACATCTGTTACACGAAACGTTGATTTATTTGGTTTCTTGCTTATCAATGGTTAAAAGTAATAGTAAAATTTGAAAAAAAAAATTGTGGCAATTTATATTTAAAAAAACTGAATTTTTGAAGAAAAATTCTGGACACACATACCATTTTTATTTCCATTTGAAAAGTAATTAACATTAGTTTTTCAGTATTTTGAAAAATTGATCTCGGTGGTGAAAACGCGCACAATTAGAATTCCAGTATTTGACTATGAAATATAGTTCGACTGCTAAATCGTTACAACTTATTAATTCTATGAAACTAATTTATCTGTCCTCTAATCAGTCAAGTCCAAAAAATTTTAAACCCGTGTTTTATTTTATCACACCAAGTATTAAGGGCTGAATTAACCCTTTCGTCGTCATCTCCTACAGTGAAAATTTCTGTTTTCTTGTTTTTCACCACATTGAATTAAAAAAAAAAACTCTATCAAATAAACATTTACAAAACGTTATAAACGTTTAAAAGTTAGAAGAACACTAGAAGCGCATTGGGGCCGCTCTGCAGAAGTTTCCCTTGAACGCACTAGATACGTTACGGGCGACAAAGAAATTAAATTCTGAAGTGGGGAAATACAAATTTATATTCCAGAGAAAGATCTAAAAATATATCAATGACTTAATAAAATGGCCATTGACAGATTATATCAATAACATCTTGAATTCCTACAATTAAACTTAATCTCTCATTATCAAAATTAAAGTTTCAAAAGTATTTGAAATTTCATCTCCTATAAATTTAACATAAATTAAGGGCTTTAACAAAGCTGTATAAGAATAAATGTTTTTGAATAGCTACAATTTTTCTGCTCAGCATTATGCCTTTTTAGATATTTATCGTTATGTGAAATATTATGGATCGATCGCTTAAAAGCTAGGTTTAAAATTACATATGATTTTTAGAAATTGAAATCTAATTTTTAACTGATTTGCTCTGATAATTTGTAGGCAGATTTTTCAATAGTCACAGTATAAACAATTAACACAGATTAATTAAAATAAGTCTGCAAACCAATTGAAATTTTTGAAAATATTAGCTGGAATATGATAATAAATTCTGAGAATGAGAATAGCCTACACTGAGAATGAATAAAAAATCAGTAGCTATCTTTTTTAGATAAAATTTTAACACTAAAGCCTAATGCCGTACTTATAATTCTGAAAAATGTACTAGGTTAACGCTTTAATCTGTTTCAGGTTTTAGCGCTGCTCGTTAACAACGAAAGGCGCACATTTCTGCCTTAATTCGAAAAGGCGGACATTTCTGCCATTTCTGCCTTGCGCTCATTCGGGCTTGGTATGACCAAGTGACATTAGACTCACCACTACCACCAGGTCTTGTTCCTTGATTTTATTCAGAATATTGCCTTAAATGAATGATATTTTAGTAATTACAAAAATGTTTACTACCGAAAAAAGATCAGCAAACATTTTCCCCACTTTTTTTCATGACTTGGATACAAAAAAAAGTTACTCTTCATTATTAAAATTTAAATGATATACGCATTTATTGATCATCTTAAATATTACTCCGTTTACTTTTTAATTTATTTAAAATAATTCAGTTTTCACTGCAGAATAGTTAAATTAGATATAATGTCCCAGTGAGACATTAAATGATCTGAATGCGAGAATTTTAGAATATAAAATTAATCTTGCTTAGATGCTTATACAATACTGTGAGTGTAGAATACTATTTAACGCATTCTTATTTTAATCTACTTGTGTAAAAATGCTTAAAAACTAAAAATTGCATTTGTTTACAGCCTTGTGAAGTCCATTGCGAATATGAGATAGTTATTTAATATATCTTTGAATAAAATTAATAAATAACAGCCAGCTTCACAAAAATATTTAAATAGAAAATTGTCGCATCCAATATATTATCTCATACTTAAATACTTAATATATAAATACTTACTTACTTAAATATATACTTACGTTTATATTTAAATAAAATAAGACACAAAACGTTTACGAATTAAAAACAGACACAGAATATATAACATTTACTTTTTTCCAATTATCCCATAAACTATAAAAACTCAATTAATTTTGCTTCCATACTCTAGACAGAAATTATTTCCCTAAAAATTGACAGAAAAATCGAGCAATGTTAAATTATGTTGCATTTAGCTATCTAGTGTGGTCTGACAAAGGAGGAAATAAAATAAATGTTTCTCAGATTATTCAAAGCTCATTTTGCATTACATTTCTAATAATAGTTCATATTCTTATGATTGAGTGCTCTTTTTAAGTTTTTAAGTTCATTCGAAATTATGAAAACAATCAATTAAACAAAATATTAATGAAATGGTTTTGTTTAGTTATATTAATGTTTTTGGGGATGGACTTCGTAATTCTGAGCAGATGTCTGATGATTGGCAAGACGTATGGTCTGGCACACCTTTCTCCATGCATTCGCATCATGCCAGCTGGATCATATTTGGCCTCGACGGATTAATTGTGTATCAACCTTGCTTACACGACGGTTCTTCGGTGGAATCGAATCTCGAGGCTGAAATCTTCCTGTTCCCAGGTCAGGACTTTATTGCCAAGCCATCTCGGTCCCTTAATAAAATGGATATCAAACTAGCATGTGTTTTTTTTAATACCATTACTCGTTTGCATTAAATTATGAGTAATTTTTTTTTTGAAAAATACGCTTTTGTTAGCTAATGAAAAGTAAAAAATAACTCTTTTTATGAAAATTTTTGAGGGCAAAACAAAATCTTAAAAGCAGGTGGCAGTAAAAACTGTATTTTAATGTAATGAAGCAAGACTTTTCTCATAATAGAAAGAAAAAATTAAATATTACAAACGTAATTAAAGTTTCAATTTATTTTGGAATTTCAATAGGCACGCAAGCTCAATATTCTTGATTTAAAATCATTTATTTCACACACCATAAAACCACATACAAACCAACTAAAACTTTGTTTTAAATTTTGTTGCTATTTTATTTATGCTTTAAAAAGCTATCATTAAATCCTTTTTTCTCATATCCCATATTAAATATCATTTCTTGTCCTAATAAGTTTGATTAATAGCGGTTTGATAAATAAAACATCATTTAGTAATGTTTTATTGCTTCTTGAAATATTTTTAGAAACAGAGATATCTTGCTAATTTCATGCCTCTCTCCGGGGGACATTCTTCCTTAATTTGCGCAGCTTTTAATATCTTCTATCTGAGACAAGATAATTAAAGGAATTGACACAAATTCCTAAGTACAGCTATTGCTGCCAGGAAAATTTAATTTGAAGAAAATATTGCTCTCACTGTTTTCGCACTTCTGCGTTACAGACTGACTCGACTTTCCGATGGGGATTCATTAGGAATGTCGATAAATTTTTACATCATATAAAGTATTGTGGAAAATTTTGACTGTTTTATTGAAAAGACTCAACTCGTAAAAGGAACAATGTTTTACAGATGGACTTTTGCAAAGCAACATTCCTCAGATTTTGCCTTTTGTTTTGTGATGTTTAAACGGATGTGTATGTATTTCGTTACCATTCATTGATTAGATTGCTGACGTTGCTTTCTTTAGAATGTATCCATTGAAAATGAGTTGAAACTTTTGAATGTTTTCTTCAAATGGTTGTTGTATTGTCACTAAATTAATTAACTCGATTATTTTATTTAAATTATTGAGGATGTGAAGTGTTGAAAAATGAGGGTAAAGAATATCACTGTATAGTTTAAAAATGATTCAGGGTGTAAAACACAATATGAATAAAATATCTATATAATAATTGCAGTTGTTTATATCTTGTATACAGATTTATTCTAAAAATTAAAAATATTTTATTGTTATTGCTTAAAACTACTAAACGTTTACATTTTTAAACAACACTTCGTTTTCCAATTAGTTACTTTTATTCATCTAAATTTAATTTTTTTATTATTTTTTTATTTGAACATTTGTTTCCCCTTTTTTTTCCTAGTTTTAAAATTATGTAAAAATTCAAAGAAATCTTATATTCACAATTTCTTCGGAACATAAACTTATTTTTTAATGTACATAATATAAAAATATAAAATAAGTAGTTAGGAAAGAGTAAATGCCATGAAATTTTAACTTCCAAACATAACACTTCAGTAAATCATACAAAAAATTGGGTATTTAATAAAAATAAAAATATTGGTTTAGTTTTCTTCTTGTAAAAGCTTATTTTAAGAAAAAAAACTGGAAGTTATACTTTTTCCCATGTTTAAAAGAAATGTATAGTTTTTTTTCTGCCATATATTCAACCAATTGTCTTCGTAAACATGGAACTGAAAAAACACTCAATGACATAGGCAGAAAAAAATCTGACCAAACTTAAAAACGTTAAATTAAGAAGCTCTACCTTCAATTTATTTTTGCTGTGCAACATTGGTTTCATTGTTTCCCTTTTAATGGAAAAATGTTTCCTCAGTAAAACTATTATAATTATGGATTTTTTTTCAAGAAAAAAAATGTTAAATCATGTGTATAAAGAATTAATTATTAAAGATATATAAGCGGATTAATTGTTTATCAATTACAATTAAGGCAACAGCAAATTTTAAAACATTATCAGTTTGGACATTATATATAAACTTTTTTATATTCTCCGAATTAGTAATTTTATTTTGAAAATAAAAACATTGCAATGATGTGTTTTTAACCAATTATTTTAGAACCAGAAAAAGAGAGGCCTGAAATTAATTTTTCATATTTCTAGAAGATTTATTGTGTTCGAAAAGAAATTAATCCAACTTCATCTTTTCCAAGATTGATGCACATTTAGCTTTGTATAAGCTGTTAAAAATAAAAGTTTATCTTAATTATATAAAAATGTCTATAAAATTTTATTGAAAATCTTTCGCTTTACCTACATGATTAAATACAATTAATCGTTGACCAGATTCATTGAACAATAAATGTTTCACGGATTTTAATAATTACATAACAGTGTTTTTTTATTAAATTGAGTTAAGTAACTAATTCGTCTTAAATGTGAATTCAACAATAAAACTTTATTATTCATAAAACAAATCGAAAAGATAAAAAATTTCTTATTCATTATGAACATTTGAGAGAAAGTCATTCTCAGCCCTTTTCCTTTTTACACAAAATTTATTTCGTAAGAACAGTGATAATGATTGTTTTTCTCTCTTGAATTTCGTTGTAATAAAGAAATATTTAATTTAATAAAATGTCTCTTTAAATTACAGTGGTAATATCTTTACATAGATCTTTAGATTTGTTTAAGTTATAAGAATAATTCAAATTTCCTTATTTTTCAAAATTTTTTGCTAGCTTTCTGTAGATATTTGTGATTTATTTTATAATAAACTAATTATAGAATAAGAGTCAGTAAAACAAATATCCATCTTCCATGAGTGTGCTTTAATTTATTGGATCCTATTAACGTAACTATCTTGAAAACAGCAAGATAACTTCTCTATCTATGACGACTATCATATTATTTATAATAGACGAAGAAACTAATTTCTATAACCATCATTTAAGAACTAAAAAATATCAATATATAAATATCTCAATAAAAATTACATAAGTAATCTTTATGTAAAAAGAATTCAATTATCTGTTTTAAAATGTGAAAAATTTTATCATGAAAAATTGAACGTAATTAATGTGAAATAATGTGATTTTTTGAAATATTCTTCATTAGTTTTCCTCTTTTTTTATAAACAATATATCTTTTTATAGGCTCGATTCTAAAAACAATATACACTTCTGTTGTAACAAATCCTTAATTTATGACGGGTTTTCTAGCTCTACATCTCACGATATATGTGATTTTAAAGTTAGTCAAGTTACATTATTATAAATTCGCATAGATATAACAGCTCCCTTCTATTCAAAAGCAGTTGATCCCATTTGCCATAGTTGCATATAATATCAATATGAATGTTTCTGCTGCCGAAAGTTTGAAGTATCTGGATTTTCAGCAAAATATTGAGTAATATTATTGGTATTAGAAATGCTCTGGATTCGAATTAACAGATAAGCAGACATGAAATTAATACATTGGATTTTATAATAAAAAATTACATGAAGAATACAGCAATCAATTTTTCAATTCAATGTAAAAAGAAAGAAAAAAAAAACATGCTTTAGAGTGTCACAGCTCGTGAAAATATTGCAGCTCCTGAAACGTTGACAAAGATTGCCATCAAATGGATCATTTATGTTGACATCCCTTTCTAAAGTTACATTTGAACTATTTTCGAACGGATAAATATAATTATGAAACTTGGTCAGATGATATAGACAATATCTGACTTGACTAAACATTAGCACCACATCATCTGAGGAAAAATGCCCAGACATACATAACATGAAGCAGCTAATTATGCCACGACTTTCTGATCACGAGATTTGTCCCTTAACCATATGAATCTATATAATTTTCAAAAGTCCTATTGATAAGGTAAAATATCCCATACAGTAAAGTTCGAAATTCAAATTGTTTTCGTGTGTGGCAACACTAGGATTTAAAAGAATAACGAGAAGCAGCTGGGGCAACTCAACTCAAATGAAAAGGAAAAAAAAAAGAGAAAGGAAGAGAGAAGGAGGACATGTTGGTTAGATTGGACGAAAAAGATGTCTGGGGTAGAACAGCAGCTGGAAATGTGAAATGCAGTATTGAAAAGTTGTGATTGTATATAGTTTATTTTGTTTATTAATTTGTGTTAAATGTGTCGTGCTGCTATAGCAAAAATGAATAAAGTAGCAACTGTAAAATCTTGGCTGATGATTTGAAGTTTCTCACCGATGAATCATACGTTTTACTTTATTATAAAACCCTCATGTTTGGACAAGTTTTACTCATACATAAACAGTTTACATAATTTTTAATAGTCTCATGTACTTATTTGTACAAGAGTACAAAAGCGCAACAAAACACGAAACATTTTCTATTAAATAAAGTTTTATTTAAACTAATTATAAACCATGATACACAAAAAACGGAATATTTAATGTAGGGCATCAAATTAAGTTTTAAGAATAATATAGCATGCAACACTCATTAAAATAAAGAGGCAAAATTACAAATTATGTTTTAAGGTTTATTTTCTCCTTTTTCCAAATAAAAATGAGTTTGTGTGATCGAAAGATGGTCACTCCAAATCTTTTTACCTCCAACGGATATTTTAATACTACATTGTCACTTTCTTGTCACGCATCTTCTGGAAAATACTCACACGCATTTTTAAAGTTGACGACATGTAAATTGCTTCTTCATGATTTATTGATGCGTCAGCTATTTGCTACGCGAAACGTCTTCTTTGCAGAGAAAATTAAGCCATAGCAGAGTATTCTGCTAACTTTTAACATAGAAAAAAACTACTGGGCTTAGAAGAATTTATTTTTTAAAGCTATAAAACCGAAATTATCTGAGGGACCACAAAACAAATCAAAAGCATCCTTTGCAGCCCATTTTAGCTTCCTAAATCATTAATTCTTCAGTTTGATGATACTTGAAGAATTTTAGCAATGAAGAATACAACGATTAACATTTCGCTACAATGAACAAAGATACTCACAAAGAGCAGGACATCCTTTATGACAAAGCATGTCATTATCTTACTAGCACTAATGACGAAATAATAAAGTGAAAATGGTTATTGTGTATAAAAGCATCGGACTTTGTCATCTAAATATTCATTTCTTAGTTTTTATTTGTAAATAATGTTAAGAATATTAATATTATTTATGTATAATGGTATACATTAAAAACCAATTGGAGAAATTTTTCTACTGACTGTCCTCCACTTCCACCTTCAAAATTTTAAAACATTTTTTTCTTTTTTTACGTAAGTTTTATAATCTTTCGAGCCATATTTTCACAGGAGTCTGCACCATAAAATTCATTTTGGCCTAGACAATCTGCAGGCATAATATTATCCAAAATAGTTTTATTTAACTTTTGAGAGATAGATAAAAGATTAAATTAGGGTTTTAAATACTATTTCAGATGGGTAACGAATATTAGAAAATGTAGTTGGAGTCGTAAAAAGCAGTTACAATTTTTATTTAGGTTTTTATCTTTTGAATTGAAGAATTCGTACTTTTTGCTAGCTCAGTAAATTCACTATATCTCCAGATTCCCAGAGATTGCCCTAGTAATAATTTAAATCTAAAGTGCTTATATTTCTACATTTGATAAGAAATTGATTTATTTATTTGAGAATGTGCACTACAGAAAATCTAATTATAGTGTCACATAGCAATGAAGAGCAAGCAAATAAAAATACAGACTTATTCGAAAAAAAAAATTAAAACTATTTTCCTACTGTTACCTCCTAACCCAAGCATTGGGTTATTTTAAGAGCTATTCTTAGGAAGTTATCCAAATTTAATTTGTAACAAAACGAAATGCTATTTTCACACTAGATTATAAAAGTAAAATATAATTTAATAAAGCTTTAATATATTTTTGTTAAATTGATAATATTTTAGACTGTAAAATCGTATATGATAATTGAAAAGCAATTTATTTTGCTGCCAATTTAAAAAATCCTTGTATTATTTTTCAGATAAGGAACAATATATAAAAGCTAAATTGCGTTATGTTGACATAAAGATAATTCCATAGAGGATTATCTGAAATAAATATAAAACAATTCAAATATATCTCGAATTGTTCAAAATTTTCCTTAAATAACTACTGAGAATATATGCTTCAGATTTCACTACTTGAGGCGAGATATTTTTTCCATCTCATTTATCCTATTTGACATGTTTTGAAGAACAGCAACAATTTTGTAGCACCAATGACAGACAAAGATAAGAAAAACGCCACTTTTAAAGCAGAGAGATGCTTCGTTACCTTCTATGACACGATATGGCAGGGTTCCATTCACGCAAAAAGGATCACGAATGAAAAATAAGACTCACTATAAAGTAGAAATATGTAATTCCATGTATACGATGACAGATTTAGAAAATGATATATAGTGAGGATCAAAATATATACTGGATTATTTATTTTTCTTTCATCACAGCTTTCAAAAATTGATTGCCTCTTTTTTCTTTCATATATATTTCTACAAAGCTTTAAGTTGTATTTCCTGATAAAGTTTTAAAATTTAAAAGGTAATTGGTTAATTCGTATTACAATGAAGCAATTAAATCAATAATATTGCACCTATTTTATTTTGGAATAAATTGAGTATTTGTGAGAAAGTAAGCAAACATGATTCTACTCTCTTTAACCTTGAGCAGATTGACAGCTCATTGTTAAACAGCTTAGAATTAAATGCTGCAAGCCATGGATAGTTAATTTATGTGGCTGTGATGACACCACTAATTCATTTAATGATTTTTCACGACTTAAATGCTTTGGTTTTTACTCATGGACACAAAAATTTGGCTTATTTGACATAGAAAATTATTTTAATTGATTATTCGCTTAGGCTTTACATTTAGCGATTTTTGAGTTTCAAACTCTAAAAATTATTTACTTTTAGGGATGTAAAATTTTAATGTAAAATTTTATAGCTTTATAGATAAGATTTTGCTTTCTAAGTTTATCTATCTTTCCTGAAAAAACGTGATTTTGCACACAAAATTTTTCTTTTAATAACTAAGTATTAGAATAAATGAATTCAATTCCCGTTTCGATATGTGGACAGTGCAATATAGTTGTCAAAACAACATGAAGGGAGATGTATGTTGAGGGTCCTTGGTTCGAGTCATGCTTTTTGCTATCTTTTTTTATGTGCTTATAACTAATATATTTTGCTTTTTAAGTTTCTCTACATAGGTGTCTTTCCGAAGACGTGATTTACACATTAAAATCAATTAAAAGTTCTAATATTTATATGCATATTTTAATGTGTAAAATCACGAAAAAAAGTTACTTATTAAAATATACTTATAAATAACTAATAGAACCTTTTTCTCACCTCTCTGCCATCTCAGACCGGATTTCATCATGGTGAAACTGAGTGTAAGTTGAAGAACATACATAATGGTAGTTAAACAATAAAATAAATATTCTAACATAGCAGATTGTTTCGAATAACACGTTCAACAAAGTGTATTCATAATTTTCTAACTTAAAAGACTAGATTATGCGTAGGTAAGTCTGAAAAATATTCATATGTAATCAGAATGCGATTCTTATTTAAGTACTTTCTCCGAAAAGATACAATTTTACAAATACAAAAACCGACCCAGAGGGCCTGTGTTTTCGGATATTATAGTAAAAAAAATAGCATATCATATTTGAGTTTTTTTATACTATTATCCTTATAAACATGATTACATTGTTTTTTAAAGCAAAGTATTTTTCCCCTATACGTATTTTCATACCACTAGTTAAAAATTAATATCTTAATCTATAAATTACAATATTATCTCCCGAGGAGATTCAGCAATTTAGCGTTAACGAGAAATGACATCTATTGCTGTGATTTATTGTTATTGCATGTCTGCATTATTTACTAATGCTCTATCCCAAATCAAGTTGCCCAATAAATACTGAACATAGTGTGTATGTGCTTTGTACATATTTATATTCCGAATGTTTATGTGTAGTATATTGTTACATTTACTATCTCTCCTGATGTCATTGTAACTATTTGCACCAGAATATTTTCTTAAATATTGTTTTTCCTTTTTGTTTAATTGTATTATTTTATTGAAATTATACGGAAATTTAAGTCAAATTTTTCATTGATATTACAAGGTGTTTTTTTTTTTATTTTTTTTTTTACACATAAGAGCAAAAATGATGCAGTTTAGTTGCGAATTACTTAACCGAAAAATACTTATGCAATTACTTAATCGAAAGTTTGAGTTTTATTATTAATACATATTTCTTTGTACTAATTATATTCGTATTTTGGTGTACTTTTGGTTATCTTTTAAGGCTTCGAATTATGATAATTGCAGAGTCAAAACCATATTTAATCAAAAACTCACTTCTATTGTTCAAATGTTAAGAAACCTTTTCACGTTTATAGAATATGTGAATTTAGGTAGAGGAGTCCTTGCTTAGGTATCATACTCGTCATCCTTTAATTCAAAATTATGAGGTGCACTCCAGAAACTCCCTATTTTTGCTTCAAATTGAAACCAATAGTCAATACAATCTATATTCATAGTTACATAATATAATTTTAGGTTTTGGACATATTATTTCCAATTTTTTTTGTAATAGATAATATGGCGTATGTTTCGGTCATTGGTATACGCGTATTAAGCTTTCTGTAAGTTAGGATGTGTCTATAATTGCATATATTTCAACTTATAAGTTATCACACATTTTATAACCCTTTAAAAAGTCGTTTATTTCTTATCATGGTTTATTAAAATAATTCTAGGATTGAGACTGGCATAAGAAAAGTAATTAGTTTAGCATATTAGATAAATATGTTTTGGTTTATTAATTAATAACTAAACAACAAATCAAAAGTCATTTTATGTGATATTAGACCCTAAAGCATGTAGTTTGTCTTATTGAAAAACCTAACCCGCTTATTTGCGCAAACCTATTTACCTTTTAAAGACAGATGAATTTGGTGGTAAAAATACTTCCTACGATCCGATAAAGAGTTAAAAAAAAGCACACTTCGTAAAAGTTCATATTTTATGACTTTCTTGACCTATCAATTTTTTTTTTTTTTTGTAAAACATTATTGTATTCATTCCGTTATCATCTGCATCATCTTTTGTTGAAGCACATTAATAAACTTTACAAATGTAAGAAACATTTTTGCTTTACAAGAATACTTATAAACTCACATGAAGATTCGATTAATATTTTTTAGCTACTAATCTATTCCTTGTGACTTTATAAAGTCTCATTCCTTATTATCTTCTTCATCAAGTGATGTAATAAAATTCTCTATTGTAGAGCATATGTTTTTTTGTGCCATATAAATACGCCCAGATTAATAATATTGTTAAATATTTTGAAGCAAATTTCTCTTTAATTAAGAATAAAATAAAATTCAAGGAATTAAGCTACACATTGTTCAGAACTGTTAAATTGCACACAACTGAAATTGAGGCAGATTATAGTAGGTACTTTCCTATTGTAAAAAATACATTTCGCTTTTGCCCCTTTTCTATCACGCTGGAAAGTTAATTTTCTTTAGGTCACAACATTTCTAAGTAATGAAAAAAAAGTAGTACCACTATGATCTGCAGCGAAAGTGAGATTAAATTAAGGATACAGAATCCTCAAGGATTCTTCCTTCAAGTGAAGGAGATCTTACCTTTGGGATCTTTGGTGCAAATAGAAAATAAGTTGATTGATGCTACAACTATATCAAATTGCGCTAGTTCCACTGTTTTAGTCTATTTTAGTTTTGGTAGAGCTTACTTCATTTCCCTAAACTATTTACGAAAATTGGATTCTAATTTACGCGATTAGGAAACAACTGTCATCATTCTAACAAATTAATTTTACCCTTTTGTTTAATGAAATAATGTTTTTAAGGTATTACACAAAAGGTATTCTTAAATCATGAATTGGAAATAAAATTTTTAAATCTTTCCATTTCTTTGCATAAAGATATGAGTTTTCCTTAAAACTTGTACTACAGTGCTTTGATTTAGTATTGCTCTAAATTTTCTCCGCATTTTTCTGCATTTTCCCCTCAATGTACATGATTTTCGAATTTATTTTATATGAAAAAAACTCTATGGAGTAGTAAATTTTTGTTAAATAGTATATTTTTTAAGCTGAAAAAGTATCCATAAATATCTTCTTCATATCCAAGAAAATGTCCTTTTAAGTAATCTGCATATCAAAATAAATTTTTAATATTATCTTAATTACTTTTCACTTATATTTGAGGTTAAATGTTTATATTTTAATATCATCAATTAGGTATACTTGGAATCCAACGACTCAAAACATATGCCAACAAATGTTCCAGTAATAACGCGCGCCAAATTTATCGAATCATTACAATTCATACACATTAAATTAACTATCAAAATTGGAGAATAAACGACAGATGTCAATAAATTGACATATATTATTTTATCTTTATTCTATCTTTGCATTATATTAAATATTAATCTCAAATTTGTTTAACTGTAAATAAATCACACGGAAAGCTCTACCCTGTCACAAAGCCCTGGAGAAAAGTAGGTCTGAATGATCGGGCAGATGCAGATAACAATTTCAGGTACTATGGAACAATCATAATAGACCCCAAAATAACCACTACACATAAGGATTCCACACAGGGCAGTACTTCCCGTCATCAGCGAAAACCAAAAAGCAGCTTCGGAACCATTACTGACCCGATGAGGAAACCAAAATGCATTTATTTTATAACAGCTTTTCTTATTTGTATTCGAACAGTTCCCGTTGCGGACGAATTCTAAATGGTAAGTAAAATTACTTCCAAAATAGCAAAAGATAGCAAAATAGGTTTTTCCTCCAGTAAGATGCAATTCATTTCTCTACACCACAAACTTTCATTCGTAAATATATATTTAGACCAAAAATGAATTTTTTTTTCTTCTCGGCCTTGTATTCATTTATGTAGGTAAAAGTTAGAATAACGGCAACGCATATCAAATAATTGTCATAGTAAAATTAAAATCGGTAATAATATATATTATATTATATACGTATATTGTTCTATAAAAATTACCTTCCAAATTATTTCAGAGAAATGGAAACTCAGATCGTAAATTTTAATTTTCATAAATAAGTTTGTTCTTATTTGTCATTTTTAAGCTACGTTTAAAATACTAATATTCAAGCATTCAAATGAATGGAGAATTTTTTATGAATTATATTATGAATATTATGACGAAAATCGTCTTCATCCACCGCATTTGTTCATGCCAGTTTATATTATTTGTGATCGTGCTTGTTGTTTTTGTCCTTAATCAAAGTTTTTAATGGAAGGAATTTACTAATACTATACTCCATTATTGTGAAAGACATTTCAGTTTGACAAACGGAATCGATCTTTCGATACTCTAGGACAGCCGTAGTCTATCAGTCAACTTATCTACGGTTTATGAACTCCTTGAAGTAAGCAATTTACAATAACTTCATTCTTTTCTTATGAAGGAATTTTGTAATAGTTAATAGCACGCCAGACAGACTTAACAAGCGCACATTCGGAATCTATTTTTCAGTACTCGGGGACTGTAGTAGTCTATCAGACATTCTCCATACTTTCAAGCTAAATTTGTAGTCCATAAGATATATTTTACTACTTTATACTGTCAGCACTATATACGAATTACCCAAAAATAATAGATTTGTATTGAAGGGAATCTCTTGTCAAGGGCACGTTTCAGCAGGTGAAAATGTATCAGTATAGAAGTTTCGAAATATAGCCTTGCCGAGCTTTTACTGATACGAGAGGTAGCAATTCCTTTTATTGCCTTCTTTTCTAAATATAGTTTTACGACCAACGCTTCTCTTCTAGTACTCTATTCAGAGCATGTGCATTCCTATACTTCCATTCAATTTGAAATTCAGAAAACATGTTTTCCAATAAAATAGGGCATACGTTTTCACTTGAGTTCCTTTAAGGTTTGTGTGTTTTAAATGAAAATAATGTACTCTCATTTTTATACGAAATATTTCCCAGTTTAATTTGAAAGAAATACATACTTTTAGGTTCTAGTAATTAAATAAGCTCTGTATTAACTTTTGCAAAAAATGATAGTTTTGTTTTTCTCTTGATTTTAATCTTCTAATAAGGATTTTTAAAAATGCATCTAACATATTGTATTTTGATACCGAGAAGAATTTCAGAAGTTACCATATTCCTTTTAATAGCAATTCTTATGTTATATTTTAAGGAAATTAGATATTAAATTCGTCTGCTTATATTTGTCTCATTTTCGTTTACCTTTACATATTCAAATTTAATTTAGATGGTGAATTATTTTGTACTCAAATCCTCGATTTAAGTTAAATTTGCATAAAGGATAAAATCGGTAGGATTTTAGTTCATAATAACTCAATAAAATATATTTAGTTATATTAAAGAAAACTTTTTTCACAAAGAAACTATTTTGAATAATGCTTTAAGGATTCTCTCCTTCAAATGCTTCTATTTTCTGCTTTCAATGTTTGAATCATCTTTAATAATTTCTGAAATAAAAAATTTAAATTCAGACAGAAACTGCAATATTATACATTTTCATGCTGATAAAAATGAAATGCATTAAAAGCTCCTGTATTTCCTCAATCAAATATTATATATCATATTATAAAGTATTAAAACGAAGTTTAAATGCATGGCAGAATTCACATACCACTTCTTTCTGAAGTATTAATTTGCGGAAGCTGTAATCATTTATGAATTACAGTAATTAATTTTTTACAAAATTCATATTCTAAAAGATTATGCTAAAGGGTTAGAGTGAATTCATTTAATACTCAGACAAATTTAGCACAGCTATATATATTTCAGTTAAGGATATAAAAACTGCAATCAAATTAAGAAATAAAATCATATGTAGGATAATTATGATTGCATATTGTCTACGAATACATACACTTACATTCATACTTATGAATATTCTGCTGCTGTTTTCTAAAAATATATAATTACAAAGATTCCAGCTAAAATTAACGTAATAAAGTGTATAAATGAAGCTGATAAATTCAGAGAATCTAAAAAGTATTCTACCTTAGTGATTGTTTTTTCTCTTTTTGTTTAATATGTCCATCATTTTGAACAAAAAAATATTGATATCTTAATCTCACATTAGGTAATATCTTCTCAAGATATTTATACATACCCCACAATTTGACCAATAAATTAATTCCGTTGACCTAATGTCTTTAATTTAAGCTTCAATGCATTTCGAAAAGCACTCAGCCATCAAATAAAAAAGAAAGTGGAACCAACTAGACTTTTCCTAACATTCCGGCGATTCTTTATAAAAGAGGAATTTATTTTTCACGCTTAACTTCCCTAACTTGAGCAAAGAAATGTTAAGGCTTCTAAACTATGTACTTATGAACATTAGAAAAGAACTACACAAGTCACGATTGAAAAAAGAATTAATTCTAGGAAAGAAAATACGAATTTTTTGATTGACGAACACATAATGCATCTGTCATTTTAAGAAATGTTCTCTACAAACTTGACAACATTTCTGAACTGACTGAAAAGAAATTAAAAATTAGAAAAATGTTTCATTGGGTGATCTAAAAGATAAAAAAAATCCTAAATACATAAACTCCTGCAGCAATAACACCTCATAGAAACGTATGTAAAAGTTTGATTATATAATTGTGATTTGTTAATCAATTATAACTATTTTATCTAATATTTAATTGTGCGTGTACCGACTACTTTCTTACTGGATTAAGACATAGTGTACTGTGGCTGAAGAATATGATTATATGTGGGTTCTTTTGACGTGTTTTGAACCAGTATCATAAACAACAAATAAAATCATGTATATTTAAAAAGCAAATTTCTCGGGATAGTCAGGAATAATACAAGATATTTTCCTGCGATTGATATGCAAATGTGGACTAATTTCCCCGATAATCCCCGTAATCTAGTATTTCTTCTTCTCATATTTTAGGATTAAATAAGACTACTATTGAAAGGTTGCTTTGTGAAGAAAGGGATGATTTTTTTAAACATAATTCCTAGATATTTATTTCAAAATAAATCAGTGCAAATATCTTTTAAGGGAATAAATCCCACCTTTAAATTCCTAAATAGAATTCTTTAATCCTTTTTTAAAGCGAAACTTTCATAATCAAATTAATATGTTTTATATAATAATAATTACATTTTATCAGATAATTTTACCACATTTAGATGAAAAATGATAACAATAATAAATTGAAATTCACTGAACGCTGTGTATATTATATAATTTTTCTTTCTGATTATCTTATTAGTTATATATTATTCAAAATTGAAAACAAATCATATTCTGTGAAAGGATTTTCATTAAATTTGAAATAATATGATAAGAAGTAGTTAAGCGAAAATTGAAGGAATAATTTTTATTATTAAACCCATTTTAATAGTTTTTTTTAATAATTTATCTTAATATATAACAAAGTTAAACCATCTTTCCTAAAGGTAAAGAATTTGATATGGAATAGAATTTTACTTCACTAGTATCTAAGCGGATTCATTGGAGTTTTATTCGAGGAAATTCTATCAACGACAAAACTAAAGTCAGGAAAACGTTAATGTCTTCTACTGCTATGTATTAGAAATCAAGCAGTATTTTTCTCAGTTAGGGAAATCTTTTATTTTTTTCTATCCATAGAGCTGAAATGTTTTATATTAACATCATTATCAAATGGCAGGTCAACATTAATTTATTTTTAGATGACTATTGAATTTCCTATTCAGTTAAAAATATAAATATTCCAGTTGAATAAATAATTAAATATAAAATTTAGTTCAAATCACAAGAGTTATGCTTCAAAGGGAAAAACACGTAGTGATAAATTTAGTATTGAATTCACGATAAGAAATATAAAAAAATTATAATCAAATATCAACCAATTTTATAATTAAATTTTAACCAATTCTGTAACCAAAATGTAAATCAGACACTACATGATAAATCTTATGCATAATAAAAGATAAATTTTTGGAATACAAAAATATATCTTGGTATGCATTATTTTATTTTTAATTTGGAATATAGGAAAGATGAGGTGGATAAAGAGCTAGCAAGAAAAATAATACTAAGAAAGTTTTCCAGATTAATTGAAATTAAATCATTAGATTGCTTTTGATAGAATGTTATGAAAAAACCCAATAATGAAAAAGAGGAAATATTCATTTTGTAAAACAATATTTGTTTGAGGATAGAAATAACAACTTCAATCATGCAGCACTGTAAACTAAGGAACTAATAAACATATTTACAAGGCTGTTTGAAGTAAATTCCAGCTCTAAAGAACTCAAAACTAAAAGAATCCTCAAATTTAAAATAAGAAGATATAAGTGCACCAATATTTAAACTTAAGAATTTTTAGCAGCCAAGATTTATTGAGAACTGTGCGAGCAATTAGAAAAAATTTTGGTATATAATAAGTTCCAACATGGTCTTATTCATACTAATGTTTACCCGATTGTAACTCAAGAAATTTTTCAAATCATTGTCTTATATCCCGTATTTGGAATCGAATGATTACCATCGCTTCAGGAACAATGAAATAGTAGTTTGCTCTGTAATTTTACTTTGTCTATGATAAATCACTCCACGCAGTAGACGATTTCATTTTTTGAAGGCAAATTATCTTGAAAAAAAAAGAATGTCCAGCATTGCCAAAGATAATGGAGATAATGTTCTATGATAAATGCCTCAACTTGAATAACGATTTCATCTAAAAGTACACAATAATGTAATTTTCAGATTCATGCAATAATTATTATATTTGCGAATGTTTGTCATGATTATCAAGCGGAACTTTTCTGATTGTTCTGGTATGTATTATAAAAACGCATATAAATAAACAAAAATTAACAAATTGTTTAAAATGTTTGCCTACGTGTTTACTTTAATCAATTGCAAAGTAAAAGATTGAATTGTGAAATACAGAAATAAGAGGGAAATAAAGAGACGTTTCGTTTAATATAGACGTGCTTTATAATACAAAACATCTATATCTTTGTAATATGCTGAAAATGGAGCAGTAATGATATCATGGGAATATTATATTAGTTTTTTGGAAAAATTAATTTCATGGAGTAATGAAATATATGATACTTGCTCTAATAAAATCATATAACTTAGAAATTTTATGCTGATTTAAATCAACAGCGTATATATATATATATATATATATATATATATATATATATATATATAT
>JAPMOQ010061359.1:317021-394044 GCA_026543055.1 Argiope trifasciata
TATATATATATATATATATATATATATATATATATATATATATATATGTTACCGTGAAAGTCTGAAATCTGGAGAATGTCGACATTCGCTGGTGAATGTCAACATTCACGTAGTCGCTTGGTGTATGTCCGAAATATTTGCTAGATATCCTCATTTCTCACTTACACCGGCAAATGTCGACATCCACAATGCACTAATGGTGAATCTTGAATATGCGTTTCATCTCTCCGTATCCGGAGAGGAGAAATGCAGATTTGCATTTTCTTATCTCAATATTTCTCTGTTGACCTTGTGTTCCAGCAAAACACAACGTGTTCTAGGCCGCACCTCTTTGTTGACGTTGCCTTCTGTTATCTCCTTTTCGAGCTCTTTAATCATCTTTTCAAATTCCACCAAAGCTTGTCTGTGATTGTCGACATATACCGGCGATGGTCCGAAAGTGCAAGAAAAAACTGCGGTCTGAAAATTGTACGGTCTTTCACCAACGTTTTTGGTATGTGTTGACATTCACCAGCGAATGTCGACATTCTCCAATTTCGGTCTCTCACAGTAACATATATATATATATATATATATATATATATATATATATATATATATAGGTTTAGATTTCAAAAAGTGTAATTAAAAATATTGACTTATATATATCTTATATATTGACTATAATATATCTTTGCTTGACTTACAGATTGAAATCAGCCATTGTACTTCCAAATCGCAAACATAGATGCAATTTAACACTTTGTATTACTCCGTATAATTATCCCCTCTGTAAGGTATGTAAAGAGTTGTTTTCTCTATTTTTCACAAAGTTACAATGAATTAGAAAAAACACCTGTAGAAGACGAAATGAATTTAAAATTTAGAGTTACATATAATTATATATAGTTACTTTTATACGCAATCGGCATAAAGATTAAGGGATTTGTTGAATCGGATTCAGTGGACCTGGTTTTCGATGGAAAAAATTGCGAACGCCATTCATGTTATTTGAGCCTTAAGGTTCCTGCGTAGTACCTCTTTAGTCTGGTAAACTCTTTCAATTTTCTTTTAAGAAGATAATATGCAACAAGAATATCTTAACATTCACCCTCCAAAGTCACAATTTAGAAATGCTGTTCCGTTACATGAAAATACAGAATCTTCCGTTTCTTTCTAACGGTGTGATCAACTTGTTGAACAAGAAGTTTTTTCACGACAGCCTTGCATTCTTGATACCCTTCATGGAGAAAGCGGCTTGAAGCCGAGTGAATTACATCTCTTCCCGTTATTGAAAAATTTTATAACATGCCAAAATAATAATCCTAGACTTATGATAATCTTCAAAGGAACATTAAGACCAATCTTACATCATCGATGGGGACGTTTTTCGAAGAAAGTTTAGGAAAACTGATCCACCAATATGGTAAATACCTGAGCCACCACCACGATTAAGACAAAAAACAAGGTAAAATATGAACAAGATTGTACAGTTTTCGTTAACTTAAATTAATTTTCTTTTTTTTTTCTTTTTCACTCATATTTTTATTTTCAGATTTACTGGAGCTTGAGGGAAAAACAGCATTCACATTAAAAAATTAAATCGCCATGGAGCATTTTACATTTGCCACGCAAGCAAAAATTGAATACATGAAACTCAAGAATTATTCATTAAAACGGCAAATACTTAAAATTTAAGGTTTCTATCAATGAAATTATTTGATCACCTTAATAAATTTATTTAGCCCATTTTTATTTGGTCATGTATTACCTCAGTGATGACTCATTATTAATTCAAAACTTCAGAAGTTTTTATTGAAATGTGTTTTTAATCTCTAAACCATTATAAAAATTTGTCATTTTTTTAAAAAAAGAAAAATTTGAAGACATAAAAAGTCCTCGTTCTTCACGATAAATTGGGAAAATTAGTTAACCTCAAATCATTAATCTTTTTAATTTTAAGAACGCAATAAATGAGTCATTTTATAACATGCCAGTGATCAAACTAATAATGAAGTTAAGTGAATGAAGTTTAATAATATAGTTAAATAGAGCTATAATATGGTCAAATACAAAATATAATATATTCAAAAAGATCATTCTATATATATATATTCAAAGAGAAATACTTGAAGTTTTTATTACTAAGAGTCCTACTTAACCTCTTGAAATTTACTTGCAGTCTACCCTCTATTTTATATGTCTTGTTTACTTTTTTATATATTTAGGAACAGAAAATAAAATTTCCTAATTTTGGTAAAAGAAATCAAATCGATAACCAGTCTAAAGCAGATGCTTTTGTATTCATATCGCTTTACCTTGTAGACAGAGGGAACTTTATGCAAATTTCTTAGTTTAGATAACTGAGAAATGAACCGAAGAAATGCAAAAAGTTCTAATAAAATTTCGGTAACATTATCTCTTGTAAAAATTTTCTAGTGAGTATTACGAATGAATTTCAAATCGTAATTTTTTAGGTTGGCATTTCTTGTACAGCTACTGAAAAATATTTTTAAAAATCATTTTGAGTAAATTATATGAAAGAGTCTCTTAATACTTTATCCACATTATTTGCGCTGATTCTGTTCCTATAACAAGAAAATTTGAATCTACCATAGTTTAGTGGTTATTTGTCCTACGAATATGAAGTTTAAATAGTTCCTTAAATGCCTAAGATGGGACCATTTTGATACCATAAATATTTATTCTTTTTCGGCTAAAAGCTAATTAAAGTCAGGATTATAATATGATAATCGCTATCAAAATACCAAACGAACAGCAAGAAGAAAATTCCACAATTTTTTGAATAATTAAAAAGCACTTGATTCCAGTACATAAATTAAAATAGAGTAATAACTGAATTAATACATCGCAATTATCTGCATATCTGTTTTTATCGATTCGATAATACTTACTCAAAATATCATTGAAAGAATGATTATTATAAACAAAATTAAAATGTATCTTGCTATTAAACGAATAATTGATTTCATGAATTGAATAGAGTACATTTACCTATTTTGCATGTAATGATTTATTTAAAAAGGGAATTAATTACTGATAAATTTTGAAGGGAAGCAATTTAAAACACTTTGAAAAAATTAAGTGCTTATTCTAAATAACATTAAAATTACAACATGCCCAAATGGTGTCAAATTGATTCAACTTTAGAATTTCATGTGATAATGTTTTCGAAAATTAGAAGGCATTTTTATTTTATAAAAGATTATCATAACTGATTTCTTTTTATATTTGATCTAGTTTCAAGTAGCATTAATAAATTTTAAAACATATTTTTTTGTCATAACTAGTGATAAATGCTAATTTGTTGCAAAACGATCTTAATACTACTTTTATTCATCTCTTTCTATTAGTACATGTTTCTATGTTGAGAATTTTAGCTGTAGACTTAAACACATTATCAAATCTCTATACCACTGAATTGGTGAATTTGTTGCAAATCACCTTTTCTTTGACTATTTTAGGCTCATGACCTACCTACGAGGACACTGTTTGCATGCTCCATTGGACCACAAAAATGTGTAGAGAATAGAAGGAATTTAACAAAAAAGGTTATAAAAAATCAAGGTTACTCTTCGGCAAATTCGCTTTGAAGATTTGGGCATTGGTCATAACAATAGGTCAACTTTCCTACATTTTCTTCAATAAAATGCTGTCACCATTGATGTGAGAGGGGCTGTAAAGCTCCTTTGAGGCTCCTCAGTTGTCTTGAATTATTATTTCCTCATATTTGCTAGTTTTTCTACTCAGAGAAGATATGGAAATCGCTTTGGCCCTGAGTCGGATTCTGCATAAAGTGGAAAAGTAACCCAAGACTGTCGTAACAGAAACTTTTATTCAACAAATTAAGCAAGCTGTTTAAAACAATGAAGGGTTTGAAACCCCGAAAGGATTAAAGTAGCACAAAATTGTGATTTTGTTGGATGAATGATTAAATATACATGTTACATATTCTTTCGTTAAATGAAATTTCCAGACTAATGAGGATCTTCAAACTACCACTAATTTCCCTCTCACCTCACTGGTAGCAGTGTTTTTAGAGAAAATTTGTGGAAACTTGATTCCCGGATATAGCAATTGCCTAAAGATTCAAGGCTGTTATATTAACAAGTAATTATCCTTGTATATACCTTTTGGTAATAAATTCATTGTATTCTCTGTACTTGTCTTTTTTATAATTCATCAGAGTTTCACCAAAAAAATGGCAATAATATAAAATGCAGTCCATGTAAATAATTTTGAATCTTTGATAATTTAATATCCATATTCAACTTCGCAAACCTCAATGATATTTACTTGCTATTCCCACGATACAATTTTCAAAATAGAATTCCTTCTAATATTCAAAATAATTCTCCCTCAGTGACCTATTGTATATCTGATTTTAGTACCAAGTAATTTGAATAATTAATACGAAAGAAACATAATCCTAGAATTCTTAATATCCAAGAATTCTTTATTCCAAACATCACAAATGCTTCTTCAAATATACCTAAATCCAGTACATACTTGAATTAGTCTTATTTACTTTGTTTCTTCGGGAATATATTGGAAATCCAGAAGAGGGAGGAAGCGCATTTAAATCATGGCTTACCAAAATAAGTTTGCTCTTTGTTCATGTAGAAGACAGGGATTACTTAAATAAATATATGAATATTTACATGGCTCCGCAATGATTTCACAAGTAGTAGAACTTTTAAATCAAATTACTCATTGTTATTCTTATAAAGATCCTCCAAGGAGTTTATTAAAATGCTCAGTCTTTCATCATTAAAAATCACACTTAAGTAATTAATATTCAGTGTAGATGGTTGCTGAGTTTTTAATCGATTTATGAAAAATTGATTGCTGGTTTTCACAGTTTTTTAAGGTTAAGAAATGTCAATCAGATTTTTTTTTCGTATTTAATGGAGTTCACACTATAGCTATAAGCCTGAAAATAAAATAAAAATTTAATATATGTGTGAATAATATAGAGCTTTTATACGACTAAATAAAAATAGTTTATGACTCCAGGTGCAACTTTTTGTATTATTACATCTTTAATTTTTTGATGTTTGTACTACAGCTTCATTGAATTAGACTAAACAGGTAAGCTTAATCTAAAAACTGTAAAATAAGAATGGATTTTTTTTTTGTGAATATCATAATTTTACTAATGAGAATTATAAAAAAAGTGTGAAAGGAGTTTTTGTTACATTAATGCAATATTTAAATATTTTCTATATGTTTCTGTAAAATGTATTAAGTGTGATTAAGGCAGTATTGTTAAGAATTGATTTATAATCATAATCAAAATAATTTAAGATATCATTTCTCAAACAGTGATGAAATTAAGTTTCCCTTAGTTGAAAAATAATAAACTTTATGTTTATAAATTAATTTTTGATTTTAAAACTTATCTTGGAATATAACCTGCCATGCCATTGTAACAAAAACATCTAATAGTCAAACTGCTGAATTATTGAAACTTTTGCATCTGCTTTATGTTTTAACATTCTCAAGCATTAACAATCCACAAAACATATTTTTACAGTATAATGAATATATGACGACTTGATATTTTCATTATAAAACCATAATTAAATTAACAGTTTTCATTGGAACAATTTGAGGAAATCTCTTGAAACAGGAATTAAAATATTTCTCCAAATCTTCGTGATAATTAGTTGCCAATTAACAATCCGTTTTCTTAGTTTAAGAACACGAAGTTGTATCTTAAAAGTGAATCTTAAACTTCTAATCCTTAAATGTGTTTCGCAACATCTTTAAATTTTGTTACATAGAAATTATGTTGCAGCTTTGGGAAAAGAAAGGAAATTGAAAAGTGGATCCAAATCACTTAAATTTTTCAATCAATTCTTTTAAAGTGCAAAATGTTTCACTTTGAAAACAGAGAGTTCTTAATGTTTGGGTTTAGATGGCTCCAAAAGGATTTAGAGAGAAGCAAAAGTTTTTAATCAAATTATCCACTATTTCACTCATAAGAACTCTCCAGTGAGTTTACTGGCAATCTCTGTCTTTCTTAATTAGGAATAAATCTTAAATCGCTAATTTTCAATGTGAGTGGGCGCGCAGATAGTAATTGCTTGCGTGGGATGTTCTTTTGGTGACTTTCTGTATATTTTATTCTTTAGTTTCTGTTGCATCATGTAAAATACAAAAACAATAAAAATCATACAGACGATGAAATATATCAAAAATTAAAAATAAACATAATAAATGAAACGAATTTTTAACATTACAAGAGGACCTTTTTCAATTTTTCTCTATAAAAATGCAGCAGAAACGAGAAATTTTACTACCAACACTATAAAAATGAACCAGGTAAATATTTGAAACTGACATTTTTTTAAATGCTGTGCAAAAAAACATCAACTTTTTATTAAAATAGTTGAATATTTTTATTCTCAATTTTTATTTATAAAATTATTACAATAAATATTGCAGAAACTAATTTGGGTTTAAAATTCTAAAATGCAAATCCATGCGTTACTTCTTAAGAAAATTTAGCATAATTCATGTAACAAATTATTTATTTTGTTAGTATTGAAAATTATGCTTTTGAATCTCGTAAAAAATGCAATATTATTAAAAATGACAATAAATGAAAAAAAGTAAAAGTTTTCAACGAATACAAATTATCCATCTTTTCCAATTACCTATTTTATAAAAATGTTAAATCTTTGTAATCAGCATAAATGACAGTCAATTTAAATTTAAAAAAAATATGCATGAGAAATAAAACTCCTCAATGCTTAGTGCCTATATTAATTCGAAGAAAGCATTCTGAAGAAATATAAACTATCCACTCTGTTTGCTTGATTATCGGAGACAAATGGCATTTAAATCTAAGCAACGGACTTTAATTAAAATGTTTTTCAAATGCACATTAGAAAAATAGAAAAAAAAAACTGTTAAACTTTCATCATTTCTTTTCTTAATTAAAAATTTTGAATGCAGCTTCGCCTGGAGCCTTTTGCAGTTTTAAGAAAAGTCAATGATATTTACGCCATTATTTGTTAAGTTTTATTCAAATAATTTTTTTAACCAGGAAATTTTTTAGATATTAAAAAGAAGAAAAAAATCAAATTTAATAAAACCGGTTTTTAAAAACAATCATTAGTAAATAAATAATTTTTTTCATTTTAATTAATCTGGGGAATTTACTCTTTAATTATTGTCTAGTACTTATACAAGCCATTAATATTATTTTAACTTTTTTGTATATGAAATATAAAAAAAAGTAAAGTATTTTAATCGTCAAAAATTCAAACTCTAGATATTGACGAATCCTCACATTTTAGAGGCATAAAAACACGTTTCTGGAATTTTATATACTTTTCGTTTCATCCGTCTGCGAACAAAATAATTCAAAATCAATTTGAGCATAATTGATGAAATTTGCTATGCATACATAACACCAAATTATTAGATTTTTATCAAAATTTTGAACGAAATCCATTTAGAAGACGTGTTTCTGTTTAGTTGTTTGAACACTGTAACTATAAATTATAAAGAACTAGATAGATAAAGTTTGGTACAAAAGTCCAGTACACAAGTTTTGAAGCAAATTATGAAATGATTAACAGGCTAATATTTTGTATGCATATAAACACAAATAATAACAGAAATTTCATGTATAATATTCAGACTATATGTAAATTTTGGTTTTAGTTGGTGTTAAAAATAGAACCAAAATACATATTTCCATTTCTGGCACATGTGTATTAATTGCATGCAGCCAAATAATATCTACAAGTTTAATTCACTAAATTGAATGAAAACGCTTCATTCACATCAAATATCAATATTACGTAACTATTGTTTACTATTACCATGCAATAAATGCTCGAATACTGTTTTTTAATATATGCTAAAATTCACGCAAATCTCATATTTGAGACTTTGAAAATAAAAATCCGAGCTCTTGAAGCCATCTAGACCTTGCCTAAACCCCATAATATTATGAAGAAAACACCTTTATTAAAAAATATGCTAGAAAGATTTGGGGAAGTAACGTTAGTCGAACGAAATGTTATTAAATTTAATGATTAATTAGTAATTTATTTTAAAAAGCATTAAAATTTTGTAAGATCTTGAAATTTACAAAGCTCTGAATAAGAAAATTCGAGCAAAAAAAAGGTATTTCTATACGATATCTTTTCAGACTGAAAAGTCCATGATTTAAATCTTGTTTGATTAAGGATCTCTTTAAAGTAACCGACTACGTTCAAAGGAAAAATTTTGAAAAATTTTATTTTTTTTAAACTATTTTTGGTTTTTTGATGTATTATCAATTATAAACACTATAAATACAAAAACATTATTTGAGAATATAAAATATTTTGAGAATAAGAAAATTTTGAGGAAATTTAACCAAAACGGTTAACATTCTACACAAAATTGTAATGCAACAATGCTATTTTTCTTTGTACACAAGTTATAGAATATAATGATGAATGAAATGAACCAAAATATAAGAAACATTTTGAGATGCAAAGAAGTTACAGGTAAAAATATAAGTATATATGCATTTTTTCTATAAAATGGCAACTCAATTTTTCTTAAAACGCCTATGAATGAAAAAGTATCTTACCAACCATAAAACTTTTGGTTCGTTTTATTGCTTACATTATTTAAAACACAGGCTGAAATTTGTATGTAAATACCTCTATTAGTTTTTGGGATATCATGCTAATGGTGAATAATTTTTATAAAAATTAAAATTGAAGTTAAAGACAAATTTTAGCTGAAAAATATATTTAGCTTAAAATTCCTCTGGATAATAGGTTTGACCTTCCTTTTCTAATAAAAAACAAACTGTTTTGGAAAGAGAAAAGTCTCAATGACAAGAAATAACACTTTTTTTTAAAAAATTGCCAATGTGGTCTTATACCAGTGTTTTTAACGTAGTCGGATACCTTAAGCTACGTAAAGGGACTACAGACACAGTTTCGTGATTTTGAGTTTTATGGTTATAGAGTGAAAATGACGACTGAACCTTTTTCAATAAGTTCACTCTTCGAAAAGAATATATTTGATTTTCGAGGATTTAGCATGAATAGATATACTTATGTTCTGTGCCTGTAATGAAACTGGATCTGGAATACGAATATGCCCGTGACTCACCAGTTCTTAATCCAAAACTCATTCCACGCTCGTGGCATTTGTTATAAAGAAGCTGAAATAAACAACAGATCCAGAAAGTGGGATTCGACATTTTACTGTAGTAATAGGGCACAAAATGCAATGCTACACATCATCTACAGATCACTTACAAAGGTAAAGTATTGTAGAAATCGGATGGATCTAACTGAAAATATTGAAAACGATAGGAAAATGGTAAAGACTGGAACGTAAACTTGTGGTAATGCTATAATTTTGAAGAGCGTATGCGGTGATTTTTCGGCTTTTATAGTTTTTTGATTGAAAAAAAATTTAAAAGAAAAATATTAGGCAATAAAACAAAGGAGACAAAGTGAGAAAAAAAAATATTAGTGATAATATTATGAGGTTAGAAATTTTTACTACAGTTAGTAAAAGACGTATTTCACTAAAACTCAATTACAAGTAACAACTGTCATAAAATTAAAATTTTACCTCGATAACGATTGTCGGTTAAAATACTTGAAATTTAATTTTTATCTATTTACTTTCAGTTTCGGAATCGATAAAATGCTTTAATTGTCTTATAGTGACTGCTACGTTAATTATTCCGATGTGGAAGGATGACAGAAAGCTGCGTTCCATTCTTTCCTTTATAAATCATTTGACTCGTCTGTAACTCACATTTTACATCATTACAATTATTACAAAATTTTCTCATCAATGCTTAAAATAAGCAAGACTGTAATGATCATAAAAGTTTTGAAAATTTCATGCAACAAAATTATAATCGGGGTTTTTATAAAAATTACAAATAGCCAGAAAATGAGAAAGTGAAATATCTAAAAATGTCAAAATACTAAAACATAACAAATCATATATCAGAGAATTCTACTTAAAATTAAGAAATTAAAAATATTATTTTTCGTAATTACCCTTATTGATGATTTATAAATAGAATCGAACATTGCAAGTTTGCTATTTTAAAACTTATAGGCTATTATTTACTCATAAAGGTAACAATAAAAAATAAAAATAATGAAACTTAATCGTTTCTTTTTACTTCTAAGTATAAATTGAGAAGTCTTTCCGTTGAAATTCTTAAGAGTAGTTGATAACTTAAAATCACATGCACACATCCTCATAAATCTTTATGTAATCAGAAATTGATTCAAAATCGGACGAAAAAAATTCTAAACGTTTTATTTTAATGTGACAGTAATGGATTTTGAAGAGCTTTCTAAATTCTTGCTTGAGAGCTGAAGATTTACCTTCGTCGATCATCATTCTATTTCGCATAAAACGAAAAATAAATCCCTGGAAAAACTTCTCTCTTTACAGTTTTGAGTTTCTGTTCAATGCATCCAAGAATATATTAACTGCAAGTTGCAGAATGCAGATTGGAGCATTGCCAAAGACCAAAATGTTTCTTGCATCATTAAGTTAAGCGTAAATTCTGTTCACGTTTATAAAAATCAATTGAGCAAGCTGGTGGATGGTTGAGTTTATTTAAATTTTGGAGTTTTGATAAGATATAGCTGCGTTTTTCCCCCTTTTTCGCCAAAAACAATTGCTATATGAAGTGATTTCGTTTCAGAGCAGATTTGTTTGTATTACTTCAACTTAAAAAGGACCAGCAACAAAAGTTCAAAGTGCTTATAAATCAAATTGTAAACATTGCAAGTGAATGGTATGGAAAAATGAATATATTATCTCTATAAAGCAATTTTTCCTAAGGTCGATAAAAAGTTTAAAATCTTTTCATTTTGAAAATTTTTATGCATTTAATTTTTAGATGTCATTTATCTTTTTACAACATTGTGTTAAAAATAAGGGTAAAAATAAAATATTTTTAAAACTTAATAATATACTTAAACTACATTTTAATGCTAAAATCTTTTCTTTCTTTCTGTTGATAGATTTATAAAATTTTTTTTCTTTTCTATTAATTTCCCTGTTTGAACTAACATTAAAGGTAGGTTAACATTTATTAGAATTTTACTTGATTGTTCAACAGTGAAATAAAAGTTCTTATGCTGTATCAAATACACAAGTATTTGACTTCACTATGCAGTTATCTACATTTTCTTTGACTTAATACGAATATATTTACAAATACGAAAGATATAAATAACTCTCATTCTGAAATTTAGCAAAAGATAGCAAGTTTATGAAGTTTTCTTGCTCAAATCTTCTCATAATTATTTAGCTAACTTATTGCATTGATAAAAAAATTGATTTATGTCACCTAATATTTTCAAAGGAAGATTTTTGAAATCATTTGTTAATTTATTATGTATTCTGCTTCTTCTCTTTACCAAGCAATTTGAAGTAATTATTTTGAAAACTTATAAAAAAGGAAATTTGTCTGAGTATTGATAATATTTTATAACTGAACAACAATAAAATTAAGATTCTTTTACTTCTTTTAGAAAAATTTAATTGTAGTACTCCAAATAAGTGGAACTTGCAGATATTACTTAGAAAGTCCTGTTGTAAGTTCAACATATAAAAAGCTGTAAGCACATATGGATATTTATAAAGTTTCTACAAAAGAAAAAAAAAATCTCACCTGAGATTTTCTCTTCTAGGAAACTTCTAGGAAATCTCTTCTAAGATACATTTAGAAAATTTATTCTATTTGAGCAGATAAAAGGCAAGACAATTCTTTATTCTAGAAGTGACCCTATATATTTTGAGGCACTCTTTTCGACTATTCCACGACATTGTTATTATTTGAGTCCTTATCAAAATCTTAATGAGGGAATATTCACAAAAAATATACATTAATTTTATCCTTATGCTTAAACTTAGCTCATCATTAGCTTAAAGAGAAGCGTGATATTTCTCGAATTGTATGTAAATTTTCTTTACTTTGGAATATTAAATTCTAAATTAAGGGTTAAAAATAAAACTATCTATAGAAAATTTATTTAAATGCATTAATTCATCTTTTTAATATATAAATAGGTTAGAAAGTTTTATAAATATATATAATTTATCTGTAAATTTTTTAGTGAATAGAAATCTTTTAAATGAAGTTCCAGTAATGAACATAAAATATTAATTGTTCATCAGTAATATACAAGTTACGTAATCTTTAGAAATATAAGCAGCTGCCTTTTTGTCAGAAAAAGTGCTATATTTTAACTCTCAAAAATATAAATTTGTGTATTCAAACTCTGCACAGTCAGAAGCAAATTAAACACTTGATTCACCAAAATATTGCAAGATAATCCTGGTAATTAAAAAAATATTTAATGTTAGCTATTCTTCTACTAGAAATTTCTATTTCAATGTTGTCAATTCAGTGATACACACAATATCATTTTTATAAACTAAAATTGTATATTTTGGCTACACATCATTCTAATTCATTCAAGTGTTTAAAATCTACAATGGCGTTTGAAATCGAGCTTAGAGGAAATGTATAACCCTTTCTAATTACTAAAATATTGTCCTTTAGTTCCTGTTAATTATTCTTCAGGGACTGGTAATTGCTCCTCCCACGAGATGTTTAATTTGTTACAGCTTAAGTACATCGTTGTCATCAAACACTTAATACTTTCCCCTATATGGACAAACTTGTACGGAAACGCGATAGATTAACCAAAAGCTTCATTGCTGATTAATCATAATTCAGATTCTAAAGACCTCTTTTCGCTCAGCTTGTAATCACAGGGGAATATGTGGTTGAATAAACACGAATTGCAAATTTTCAGTGGTCAGCAAAGAAGCAAAGCATTTGCTGAAATGAAGCTCTTCAGATTAGTTATCGAAATGTTGCAAAATCAGAAATCGCTCTTTTATAGCATGCTATTACGAATGACGAAGCTAAACAGCGAATGTTTTGATGGCTTCATTTCCCTTAATTCCTTAAGAATTGCTGATTCTTTATTTCTCTCGGCAGCCTTTTAGCCTCATTCGCTTGCTATTGCTCCACAGTCAAAAGAGCCATGAAGCTTAAATTATATTGAATTTAAGTTGCTCACAAAGCTGTTCGTATAAGTTTCATAAACGTGTATGCTCGAATTTGAATATAGATAATATGCCCCGACGGCTAATGTTAACAGAGATTTTAAGGAAATTTTTTCCTGTTTAGTGGGTTATTACCTAAATAATCAAAACCGACTATTGACGATTATATACAATTTGTTCTAAATTAAATATTTTAGATAATATCTATTACAACCATCATAGCTTAAAATTTTCTATAAAAAATTTTTGTATCTCGTATATGAATTATACGAAATTTTTTTCTTCTATATGAAGTATAGAGAAAGTATTTCAATCAATCATAAAAAAAATTGCAACTCAAAATTTTGATTGATTTCCACTTTTTAAACTTCAAGGAGTTTAGAAACACGCATTTTTTGACAGTATACCTGTCCTTCTGAGTACAATAACTCAAATATTCTTTTGCTAGATGTATGAAATATAATATACGACTTTAAACCAAATTTGTAGATTTCTATCAAAATCTGAATAAAATCTTTTAACAGAGAATAAGTCGATTTTCATAGCTGTTTGAGTGCAAGTAGAATCGATAACAATGAGACAGGAGAAGTAAGATATCGAAAATTTGGTGCTCATATTTAGGATCTAAAATGTATATTTTTTAAAAAATTTTGAAGAAAATTCATAAAAGAGTTGACTATCTGTCTTTTATCAACGCTTAGTGGCAAAGATCTATATCAATAATCAGCAAAAACACATATTAATTTCATTAATTATATAATACCTTAAGTTCATTAAAATTGAGATTCGATATTAACTTCACGATTTGATAACAATATGTTCGAAGCCAATTTCCCCAAGTATCCCCAGTTTACGTGAATATATCTTAGTTTAACTGCAAAAAATTCAAATCTAGGAATTAATTTTTTTATTATACTGGATTTTCCCAACAGAAAAGGTAAGATTTTTCCTTTTCTTTTAAGTCGTTAGAAAGCATGATCTGTTTTTCTTTTCGATTACCCGTAAAATTATTTTTCTATGTATTCTTTTATTGGCAATAAGACTAATCACAAACATATGGCCCTATAATCGCATACACGACTAAAACAATTAACTGAATGATTACAAGTTATATAAAACATGAAAATGATTATTTACAAGATGTTTAGAGATTGGATTTCTTCCAGAAATTAAACTGTAATGACTAAATGTTACGACAGCTGTAACATCTTGTAAATAGAAAGAAAAAAACTCATTTGTTTTTTGGCAATAAATATAACCATCAAATGTGCAATTATACAATACAAAAAAGAAATGAACTCGGTATGGGATGTCTAGATATTCCATGAATTAACTACGCTTCGAAAGTACATATTTAGATAGCTTAGAAGTGCAAAAAAGGCACAATGTATAAAATTTTTTATAATCTATATACGAAGGTGGGGCATTCTCTTTAGTAATCAATGAAATGTGTGATGATACGTAGGAAACGGTAATAAAATTATTAGAAACGGTCTGAGCTTTCACGGATTAGTAGAACGCGATGTTCAAATGCCTTAATGCTAAGGAAGTAATAAAAGACTATGTGATGGGGTAAATGAATTTCATTAGCTTTCAATTTATCTATCAAGCATGTTATAGCTAAATAATACAACATTGATATTACAAGAGGATTAGAGAGCCTAAAAGGTAGCTAGATGTGTGTAGAAGGTATAGAGGCTAAATGGTAACTACACATTTGTGTTAAGACAACTGTAGCATTCAGCTTGTAGAGAACATTCTATAGATAATCATATATATAACCCATTAATATAATGATAAGTCGATTGTAAGTCAATATTAATGCCGTCGACATCTTCATCATCAAACTACGGTTAAAAATTATAAAGTCAACGCGATGTAGCATTCGTCTTACTTCAAAACACGATAAAGATTATGCTAAGAAGCAAAATTTCGAATCAAGTTGTTTTGACCAAGTTTAACCATGTTAAGAAGAAAGACACATACCTTTGTTCTTCCAACTTGGTTGGTGTATCCTTCAAGGCAGATTGGTTAATATCTATCTTTGTAGCAAATCCTTTCAAGAAATACGAAATAGCCAATGGTCGTTTAAAAAAAACTTTCTAAATTATTCATTTAGAATTTTATATCATTTTAAAATCGTTTTTATAAAACATTGATTACCTTAATTTGTAAATAGAAAGTTTTTTCTTCTTTTTATAATCAATAAAATTTCTGATACAGTAGCAAATTTTGATATTTCTACCATTTTTTGTTTTGATTGTTATATTTAAAAACGTTCGAACTTTAATTTTATAAAATTATACAACATCTCAATCATATATTTAAATCTGAAAGAAGCAGATGCCACTTTTATCCCTTTTTACTATGGATTTCTTTTTAGTAAATTTTGATGTCAAAGAAATATCAGCTCTAATCTATTTCTTAGTAGTTCTAACTCAAAAACCGCGAGTAACATGAGAAACTAAAACCTACTATCTATTTAAATCTACTATCTATTTCCAACTATATATTTAAATTTGAACTCAACACATGCCATTATATCTTATTTTACTATGGATTTCTTTTTATTAAATTTTAGTGTCAGTTAAATATCGGCAGAAGAGAGAAATTTGTTTAAATATTGTATCAGTGTACTCCTTTGTAGTTCTTTTTGTTCGAAAAACCACGCTTGAAATGTACTCTTAGATAAGATACTAAAGCCTCAAAGAATTTATCTAAAAAGCAGACGAATTTCGTATAAAGAATAAGTTAATTCTCTTCTCCGCAGTCATCCGAGTTGCACAAAAGTTTTGTACTCTGAAAGAAGGTGACAACGTAGGAATCACCAGAGATATTTCCACTTTAATCAGAACACCCAGCACCAAAATTGTTTCCATAACAATAGAACAAGGTTTCGCAATTTTTGCAAGTGGCTTTCTGTGAAGTTGCCTTGGGGAATATTTGCTTTTTGAGGAACCTATAGGAATTGATTTTTCCAGTGTCAAAATTAATGATGATATTGCGTCTTTTCAGTGTTGTAAATAAAATGAGTACAACTTCAAGAAATCCTTACTTTATTTGAATAAAAGAAATTGAACTTATTTCTTCAAAGAAGTAAGCTACTTTTTAACTTTTGTACAAATGGGACTCAAGACAACAAGTTAATTTCTAATACGCCAAGCGATTTAAAGTACCTACATATAAATAGAAATTTTTGCTGATTGCATTATTTTTAAATCTTGACACTTTTTCTGCCTGAGTAAAGTCACCAGCATTCTTTTGAATTCCTTTATTTAACTTTATTTCGCGCTTTGAAACGGTTTTTGTAGCATATGACTGATACTTTGTACCCAGAGGAAATTATTTGCTTTAACATGTTATTCGTTAGATTCCAGGGGAAATCGATTCAGGCCTTATTATGCACCAGAAAATAAGCAAATGTTTTGTTGGAATTTGGAGTAAAAGTAATGGAATAGAATGCAAATAGAATAAATAAAATGCAGTATTGAAGAGACATGAAGGTAATCTAAATTTGCATCTAAGGATCAGGAGATTTTTCCAACTCTTTTTTGCTGGTGTCGTAAAGAGTCACTGCATTGGAATTCATATGGAGGAATGCAACAAGAATTTTTGAAATCTTTTTGCACTGCTTGTTATCTTTCAGTGTTGTTATTAATTTTATTTTTTAAAGAAGACATACTCTTAAGTGGTATAAATATTAGTACGGTGAATTTTTTTTTTGCCTTATTTTCTCAATAACAAAATTTTTCAAAGACAACTCAATAAAATATATCTGAAAAATCTCCCTCAGTAAATAATAATGTATATGTTTTCATATAAATGTTTTCAATTTGTTAGTTCTTATTTTATAAATCCTAGAAATAGAAGCTTTAAAATATTCATTGTCATTTCTGCAATATTCATAATGATAATACCATATCCATATAGAATAAATTGTTTCATAGTCGTGTGCAATATTATATTATTCAATGTTCAACAATATTATATAATCTTGAGATTATTGTTTAATATCACAGAATGTTTCACAATATGTTTTACTAGCGAATACGCACTGGATTATTTTAATAACAATGGTAATGGCATCCAAGAATGAAAAATTTAGACATCAATATAAACACATTGTATGACAAATGTGTTCCACTCTGCTAAATATCGAAAGTATCAGCAATGAAAACTGCTTTAAAACAAACACAATATTACTTAATTTAATCAAAGTTAAAATCACAAAATACTTTTTTCTACAAAAAAGATGATGATTTTTACTCGGACAACACACTTTTTTCTTCTTGAAATTTTTATTCTCAGTAGCAATAACCTCAATCCAAAATAATGAAATATTGCTCTTCTAACAGAAGTTAGAGCAACAGCTACAAAAACCGTTCATAAATGTGAACCTGGTATTAAGCTTTCTTGGAAGGCCGAAATTTATAGCTAGGCCTATTGACACTTAGTAATCAGTCCTTCAACCTACTTAATATGTCAGAACAGCCCGAACGAGGCATTTATAAATCAGAAAATGTCTTTTAACACGAATGATATGTATAGGCTATAAATTTTCAGCTCTCTGCTGCAGAGACTGTTCTATGCATGCAGATAAGTGGTGACATTATCTTAAGTATGCTACTCTTTAACAGTCTATGTAACACACGTTTCAGATATACGATGCATTTATGTATCGCGTTACGAAAGTCACGGAAAAAAGATACCTACTTTTAAAAGATTAATGCGTGTGGGGAAAAATGGGGGCCGACAAGCATATATAAAAGCCTTCAAACAGACTTTAAAATTAAAGACGTCTTGATTTCCGGAATACTAATACTTGTTAATTCAAAAGAAGCTATTTGAAAAATTTTTGGTAATTCTAGTTTCAACTCAGGTCGCTTGAATTTTCTTTTAAAATAAAATGAAAAAATCTTCTTTATTTTGTGTTTATTTTGGTTGGTTCAAATTTGAAACTGAAAATTTTGAAATGATACTTTCATTTCGGGATGAGATTTATGAGTTAATTGCTGCCAACCGTTGTTTGAGATTTGTTATTGTTCGTTGTTATTTGTTTGAGATTGTTCGGGATGAGATTTGTTAGTTAATAGCTCAACATGGGGACGGTATGAATGGGTTTGATCGAAAGATGGCAATAAAATATTCACTTTTTTTTGTGCAAACTTTGGACATGTAAATTGTGGATTGCATTGCTTATTTTAAATTTGTCTAGCGATATTTGTACTGAGAGTACCATATACTGTTTATTTATAAAATATTGTTTGCTAAATTTATAATTTGCCTTTTTCGATTAATTTTATATTACTTTATTAACATTGTTTATCTACTATGTATCAAATAGCAGAATGGTTAAATATTAAAACAATTCTAGATATAATCAACACACCGAAAGAAGTGTTCGAAAACTTGATACAGATTAACCATTTAATGTTCACATTTACACGAAAAGAAAGATGGACTTTCTTTTAATGAATTTTCCTTAAAATTTGATATAAATTATTTCATCTATTTATTAGATATATTTTAATAGCTTTGATTTGAGGGTGACATGGACAATTTCATTTGTCTAGCCTTTTCTGTTCCTGAAGATTAATACACCATCACATCTTAGACAGCCTTTTAGTGGGATTTTAAAAATGGAGATTGGTTAAAATCTCAAAATCGTTTCACGACTACAAAACATACTATTTATGCGTATGATGAAAGATTAAGTGAATTCAAGTACACAATTTAATCTTCATTTTTGTCTATATCAGTTAAATAAGAGAACACAAGCATGGAATTAATTCAAGCGAGAAACCAACGATTGAAACAAAAATTCTATACCGTCCATAATTTTAAACTATTTATTATGCTTAGTTTTCTTTGCAGAATTCATTAACAATAATGATATTAAATCCGACTGTTTAAAATTTTTATTATTGCACACAATTATAACTTATTAATACATCGAAATAAATTTAAACAAGAAACTAAGGATTGAAACAAAAATTTTATATCTCTCTTAATTTGAAACTATACAAATTTAAACTTTATTTAGTTTCTCTGTAGATGCTGGAAACTTTTATTATTACATCTTGTTCCCTAATAAAGTAAGTTTGTATCTATTTATTACAAACACATTTCACGGTGTTCGACTTTTAAATGTATTCCTATTTTCTAAAACTTTAAGAACTTCACAATTTCCTCGAAATGAATGTCATGCATTCAGATTATCTCCAGTACCCCATATAATCAACTCATAAGGAATACTCGTTAGGCAACTCATTAAGGTCTTTGAATTTTAAATATATTTAGCAAATTCTCTATCTGCCTAACTGGCAAACTTAATTTGCATTATTGAATCGAAGGAACTGATTGTTTGCCCATCTATTTTAAGCATTTTATTCATAGCTCTCGAAATAATTTATAAACAGCCACGCATCGCTCTGAAGCTTCAATTCGTTTGATTGAAGCTAAATTTGCACATTTGTTTTTAAATCAGTGGTAGATAACGTGTTTCAGAATTACTAGTTGTGAACTATTTTAAGTTGAGCAGATGTTTACTCGCAATTAAGACTTGTAAAGAAGATTTTGTCGTCACAGTTTGCTGCTCATTAAAATCAGAGCATACCCCTTGACATTTTGAGAAAATGCTGTTAAAAAGTGTTTGCAGAATTTGAAGAATTTAGCGAAAACCTCTTTAATTTGGGATTTTAAATTGCCTCATGGAATACTTTATCATTCGTTAACAACTTTATTCCAGCTGATAAATGTGTCACTAAGATAACAAATATTACTAAGAAATGTCATGCTAGAAGTTTTTGCATGTTAGTTTGAAAAGAACCGTGAAAGGTCTAATTTTAATTTAACATTACTATTCTATATGAATAATCTAAAACTACATTCGAATTATATTGTTTCAATAATTAAACCTCAGCAAATAGTTAATTCCTTGGCACTTAAGAAGACACGTTTATGCCAAAATATTTCTACATTTTCCCTAGGATTTTACAATATTCAAATAATGGTATTAACTAAAATATAATGACTTTAAATATGAAAAATAATTGTAATACTGTGCATATAAATTTGTTTACTTAATGCATTTTTTAATTTTATGTTGAATATAAATATCAAAATATAACCCGCTACGTCCTTTAAGAAATTAGTATTGATGTTTGTATACAGTTTTAAAATCTTGAAAATTTTACATTCCTGTGTTATTCGGCCCTGAATATAGAAACAATTCTTTCTCGTATAACATTATATACCGAAATCGTAAGTAAGCGGGGCAAACTGAAAATGTATTTGTTTCATTTTTGACTTGCTTAGTAGTTTTATACTAAAATTTATCAGATCCCATAAACAGTTGAAGCATTTTCTAAGAAATGGCTGCAATAATTCTTTACGGTTAATTATTGATTGAATCATGAATGACTAAAACATTTTTTTCTCATCAATGAACAGAAAAGTTTTGAATTAATTAAAAGGATTCTTATGCTTCGTAGCATTGCAAAGTAAGAATAGTATATATATATATATATATATATATATATATACCGAATGACGTCTTTCCTGACTAGGTCAAATTTGAATTGGATCTCTTGTTTTGGTTTCAAAATAACGAAAGAAAATCCATTTCTATAAATCATTGCATTTTTGTATTATCGGGCTCATACATATGCGACTGTACAGATAAATATACATTCAATCCCTTGATTGACTTAGTCCAAAGTATAGTTTTGATCTATAATTTTAATATTAAAACATTATATTAAAATCCATTCTTCTAATTTAATTTACTTTTGTGTGAGCGTATTGACATGCATACGTAAAAGATTTGTTTAAACGGATTTTATCAAAATAGGCAGGAATCTATTATATTGGTATCAAAACAAGTTTTAAAATGTTTTCCTCTCTTTCTTTGCGTTTTTAGCTTATAGAGTTCATATACAAGCAGATATAATTAAATTGTGTGTTTGATTCGGTAATGTCTAAAAGTTGAAGATTTACCACATTCTCGAAGTCGAATTTCTTAAGGATTAAAATATTTTGTCTTGTGTATTACATGCATAAAAATGTGAAGACTGGTGAATTGAAAGATGCAAGCAAATTTTATGTTTTTATTTTATACTTAGCTGTGTATCTGTTTTCATTACTAATGATTAAACTATTATTGACATCTGTTTCAAAGTTAAAAATTCCTCAGTATATACGTGCGAACAATGTTTTCTAAAACCCTCTAGCATGATAGTTAATTAACTCTACTCTCTGCACAAAAATAATCAAAAATAACATTTTAAAAAAATGATAATTAAAGCGAAGATGACAGCTATAAAAGAACAAAAATGTGCAAAAGAAGTCTTCATGAAATAATTTATTTTAATAGCATGGTAAACGATAAATAGCTCCATTTTTTCCTAAAACAGCCTTAATTATGGGAAAGGCGGAAAAAAATTCTTCTTTAGGCTCTATAATGATGCGCCTTTATTGAATATGATGTTTTTTAAAACATCACGGAACTTGAAAATATTTTTTTTTACTGTAAAATCACACATCATTTAAATATTTAGAGGCTGTTCATAAGAAAATAAGCCTTATGGCTATATTTTTTGTTTACCAATGAAATAACAAATTTTAGTTTAAAAAATAGTTTCACAAATCATGAAACATCTAAAAACACAAATCAATAATCCAAACATTTTCATAAATATTCATCATGACAATTTTCTTTCAGTACGATAGTAAATACAAATAATTATTCGACAAAGAAATTGTTAATAGAATTATTAAAATGCATTTCTAAAATAAAGATCAAATTCATTTCTTGTAGTATCGAAAATTGTTGTTACATTTATTTTCATGCCATGTCTACTGTTCTGTATACCTAGCGTAATACCTAAATAGGTAAAATTCTTGGTTGAAATTCAATAAACCAAAATCTTTATCTACCATATATTTAAATGTGAGAAAATGGTATTTAAACTAGTTTTGTCCTAATTAAATATTTTACTAAATATTGCTTATTAGTGATTAAAAACTTTTTTAATTAATCAGTCTTAATCAGTAAATCTTTAAAAAATCATGTGGACATATAAACATGAGGTGCATCACCTTTCCTAATAAAAACGGAAAAATTATAAATAGTTTATATCCTACAGATAACAAAATATTGAATGTATTTTCTTCCTATTTAAGCTCACAAATATCATGTTTCTATGCATGGAAATATAATTTTATTTTCAATTCTGACCTTTTTGAATGAAAATAAGTTAGATATTTTATATCTTTTAATTTATTTGAAAAACAGCTGCCACTAGCAGAGTTTAATTAATTCTGTAGATCAAATTATTAACAACTTAGCTTTCCCTGACCTTTGAGAATCGTTTATTACATTTTGATATGTTTTAAGAAGCTACAAATTTTAATAATTTGATTCATGCAATATATATATTGTTTCTAAAAATTTAGTTTGTATGTTGCAGAGTTCATACAATATAAGGATTTATGTAGGAGTATTTTAACTATAAGCATTGTTATTTTAAATAAAGCTATTTATTTGAGCGTATACATTCTATAATTAAATATATTAAATATGCTTTAAATATATTTTATATTTATTTAAAATATATCATCTTTTTCAGTATATATTTTCACATATGTAGTTTATACCATCAACATCAGATTTGATATTCAACAACTGTAATCTTTCTTATGACATAAATACTTTGAATTTGGTTTTCAGATATTTTCTATTTTCAAGACACAGTAAGAAATTGGAAGATTCTCTGCCAATCAAAAGAAAAAAAGTCAAAAAAATTATTTAAAAACAGCTGAAAAAATACGTTAACGGCTACATTGCAATACACAATATAATACAGCTAAGTAAAATATAGCATTTTTTGTATTGAAAAATGTAATAATGAAATAAAATATAAGGTTATTTTGCTTGGAGAAGAGTTTAAATGGAGTATTAATGCAACATATTATGCTGACCCTAGATTTGGGCCAGTTTGCACTTCGTCATCATAAGTTATTACAGTAAATTCCTTGTTTGGATATCAATTCTTTTTTTACATCACGTTGTTTCACCAGATTGGTTCGATACCATTGATATATTTGTTAAAGTTTACTGAAGTTTCATGATAATTATTTAAACAGTAAAAAAATTAAACACAGAAAATATATTTATACCATAAAATCGTTAATATAGTTGAAAAGATAATTTTTGAAAATTAAGTTGGAGCAAAAATATTTGTGCGACAGTGTTTTCGGTAGTTACTGCAAAAAACACTAAAATTTAATTAAAAATAAAAAAAAACCCAGGGTGGTCTCCCAAAAACTTTCTCACATAATCTGTAATAAAGTCGTTACCTCTGAGAATGATTTGCGTACTATAACAATAAAATATTAAACTTTAATTTGAATTTAGCATTTCAACAGAATCTATTGTCTCCTCAGCAAGTTATTTGGAGATGAATCCTTATTAAATAGATACGGTTGAGATTCGATTTTTGTTTAAATTTTAGATAATTGTACAATTCATATAACCATCCCGTAGGTGTAAACAATAAGTTGACCAAGTTTCATCGCAATCGGATGAACAGCTTATGAAGGCATAAAAGACATGCAGACAAACTTCATTTTTATTTATATAAAAGACTAACCACATCTTCACAAAGACCAAAACTTGAGTTCACATAAAATATCTGAAAGCAATAAGAAAATCGCAAGTAGAACACTTATCACGAATATCGAAATTTTGCAAGTATCGCAAATTTGCGTTATTTTCGTCACAAGCATTAGATCGATTGCCCTTGTCCTGAGCCTAGGAAATCACAATTGAGAATTTTATTCTAAAACCTTGTGGAAGTAAAAAAAAAAAATAGTGCTCTAAAATGTATCGGCTATTTTAATATTTTGGTTTTCGCTGGCAATCAAAAAAAGTGTAGATGTATGGCGCCATTCTGATCCAAAAAAAGCTTTGGATAGTAAACCCAAAAAAAGTAAATGGTGGAATAACTTTAATAATATGCATAACTGTTTTAACAGTTCTGCTCTAATATTGGAAGCATGAAGGTTGATTAATATATATATATTTATCCTGCGATAGAAAAACAATTGTGTCTGCTAACTGACACCACAATTTAGTTAAGAGTTACCTCATCACGTATCAATTTTAAATCAGTTATTTTTTCATCTCGAAGCAACATTGAGTATAAAAATTTATCTATGTAAATAAAAGTGAATGTTTGTCTGTATGTTTCTTATGCGCTGCCATATCGCTCATCCGATTGCAATGAAACTATGAATATTTATAACTTACACTTATTTGTTTATGCTGAAGATGGAAAAACAAAAAAATATTGCCAACCCTAAAGTCTTGAATAATTAGGTTTAAAAAAAAGATAATTAATATTACTTACGCTTTTCCTTTGCATATCCCTCAATTTCAAGGAATATATTCATTTCCGATACGAAAATAAATATTATTCTATCATTCCTAATTAAAAAAGACAGTTATTTCAAATTCCAAACGATATTTTCAAAATTATTTCTTCCGCAGCAGATACGCAAAGGACAACAGCAAGTTAGTTATTAGCAACAGCAAGTTAAAAATTAAAAAGGGTTATCTCCCAAGAACAAAATATAGTGTCAAAATGTATACATTTTAAGTACTTTTATAGTATATATATTACTGCTTCAATAATTTATTTGGTATTCTTCAGGACTGTAATAATATAAAAAAGGGGGTTCTCATTAACTGTAAATAATTTTTTTCAATAAATATATTTTCATATATTTTTGTTTTCAAGAGCAGAAGGTAGGAAAAACAGTTGCATGTAATTATACGTCTCACAAATAGCTATCTTCTCATACAAAAGATCAAACTCATTAATCTTTTGCTGGTCACTGGTATAACAAATTTGTTTTAAACTGAAAATAGACACCATAAATAATCATCAGGCATCAGGTATAGCCATGATCAGAAAAGCAGAACTCGAAACTTTCAAACTTCCAGACGTATTAAAAAAAGCCAAAAGAAATCTTCTTCCACATAATATTTTTAGAAAAACATGTTTTTGGAGAGACCATTAATTTATTTTGGAAAAAAATGGAATAGACATTTGTTTTAGAGCTATTTCGTTTCTTAAAATTCGATACATAAATCATGTATCTTCCATTTATATTGTTTTAAGAAACAATATTAGATTAAAGCAGAAGTCTTTATTTTAAAATCACATTCGCAGCACTTGGTATAAAATATAGTCAATTCATTTCCTGTTCCCTACAATAGTATGACAAATATCCGTTTCAAAGCAAATGTCTCTGTCAAAAGAATGAAATGCTGCAAATATTCTGAAAAATGATGACAGGATGTCGTTTAATGTCAAAACTGAAAGCTGTATTTTTGTAAAATGTATTAATCTTTCGTGTAATCATTTCAAATAAACCACGAAGATGAATTGACTTTGAAATGTCTGAAATCTTTCAGAAAAAGAAACAGTTATGACAAGAGATTTATACATAACGATATATGCTTGAAAATTTTATAACTTTAAATTGAGTTACCGTCTTTATTAGCCCAAAGTGCAATACGTTTACGATATTGGTCGATGCTCTGATTTCAGAACATTATCGTGCATATATCGTTGCAGTATTGTAGATAATTTTGTGTTATTAGGACAGTTTCATTTGTTGATGCACCGCTCACATATTGACATAGGAGATGTGCGCACATGAAAGTTCCAACATTATTTCTAAGCTTATATTCTGACTTAGACAAAATTTTATAGATATATTCTTAGTTTACTGACTAAAATTTTATAGGGGTACTGTAAATAAGTTCACTCCAAGTTCCCATTCACTCATCTTCACCATGTAACGTGAGTAATCGGTCGCTTTAGTTTGGTACAAAGCATATGCAGGCTTCTCAACTGGACCAGGCAACACCACCATTGTTATATGTGCATACACATTATCATACTCAGGCAGGTCATGTCTCATACATTATCTGAAGTGACTCTCATGGAAATATTATATAGATCAATCAGCACTGAGGTATAAAGGTAGGATTCGTTTAAATATAAGTAATAAATGAGCTTATCGATATTAAATTTGATACATCTGTCTCATTTTGTCCATCTAAAAATATGGGAAGATGCAATTTAGTTCAGTTGGTCCTTCAGAATAGTAACTGATGTCATCTTATTCCCTTCTGGATAGGGTGGAGGTGGATCATTTAAATATATATAACAAATGAATCAATAGACATTTCGTCTGATTTGTTCAGATTTTAACAGGAAAAAAGTATTGGAATTATACGTTCTTCATTAATTTCTTAAGGTGTTAAATGGGTCTAAAGTGGGTACGGCAGGTATCTATCCAAAACACGATCTTTGAAATAAAAGTTTGTATAAAAAACGATACACTGAAAGTAAAATATATAAAAATTTTAAATGGACCTTTAATTATTTAAAATTAAATACCCTTGTTACTTCTAGATTCAAAATTAATCTTTATTTAACCAGGAAACTTTATTTGAGTCGTTCAAATCCTTAAGTACCTCGTTTCTTATTTCTAATTGAGACTTTAAAAAAGCTCAAGCTGATTTATGACAAAAGAGTAAAACGGAAATATTTCCGATAAAATATAATTTATATATATTTTTAATATTTAATGACGAATTAATATGAATATAATTGATTAAGCATAGTTTTTACTTTTAAAAATACATTTTAAAGGTAAAAATATCAGTGAATGAAAGGTAGTATAATACAATATTTAACTTAAAAAACCTTTTGGATTAACTTAAAAAAACTTTTGCATTACAGTTAAAATTTCTTCATTACAAACGTGTGAATAAACAAATAAGATTTATGACCTGAGCAATCACAAAGATAATTTCCATAAATCACATACTTCCTTCAAGAAAAACAATTTATTCGTCAAGAGTTTTAATCTATATTTTAAAAGGGCTCATTACCATTCTTTTTGCAAGTGAAAAATATTTCATTACGAAGCAAATTCAGATTTATCCAGGAAGCAGATTTATTTGCTTTATCTATTACTTATGAAATGAACACAGCTAAAGCTTTGGAAAAGCATTTTTGTTAGTGAATAGATCGTTTTTATAAGCCCACTTTTCTAATTCGCCGAAATGGTTGGCAAATGACTAATTAGTGATGTTTATGTGATAAAGTAGGAAAGTTTGTTTTATAAATTAATACGTGAGTGTGTGTTTGCCATGATCAACAACGCCTAAGTACATTTTTAATTCAGTTAAAAATACAATTTTTTACAGATGCTAGAAGAATTTTCTGTTCTGGAAGCGCTAAATGAGTAATTCGGCCTACATTTTCATTTTCTTGTCTCTTTTTATTATTCAAAATAAACTGTTTTCATTCTCTCAAAAACTGAAAAAGCTGTATCGTAGGCGTTATAGCGTTCGATAGTTTTGTAAATTCAAAACAATTTCTTCAACGACACGATTTTATCTTCATCATTGTTGATACAGCCATTAGAGTATATCATCTAGTTTGAATATTTACTTCAAATCAGTTCATAATAAAAATGTAATGCTAGCTAATATTTTTAACTAATAAAAGCTTTTCTCAAGATGCTTTTGTATCCTTTGATAAAAGGTGGGAAATGATGTATATTATTTCATTTTTAGGATGAGTTTTAAAAATATTTTTTTACAGTATGATTTAAAGGGTATAAAAATGATAGTTAAAAATAAAAAAAATTATTTCTTTTAATTAAAACTTAGTTGAAACTAGAAAAACCTCTCGATTCCAAATCAATTACGTTCATATCCTTTAAACAGAACTATTTTTGTGAAGTAAGTGTGCATAATTGCAAGCAAACAATCGTTACTATTAATTTATTATTTTGAATATTACTATCCTTTAATATAATGATAATTCCAAAATATTGCTTTTTTAATAAGCACATTTTTTATCTTTACATAAGTTTTGATTTTCAAACATTGTAGGATAGATTCATTTAATATTTTGTTCAAAATCTCATTTATATATATATAAATATGAAAAAATAAAAGAGATCATTTCATTTTTATAATCAAATTCAAATGCTTAAATTTAATGCTATATATCTTGTTACTTTGAAAAAAGAAACGAAACAAAGCCTATTTTTCCCATCCATTTTTGTATACTTTCTCCATATAGTTTTTAAAATTTTGAAAATAGAATTATCCAAACCCCAATTCCAAAGTTTAATAAATACATAAACTTTCATATGCAGTAACAATGTGTAACAATATGTCCACAACACGTCTTAACAGAGCAATTATTAAAAATTTCCCTACTTACTAATATTTCATGCAGAATTTTGATAGCCTAAACTTACCTGCAAATATTATATTATATATATATATATATATATATATATATATATATATACACCCGAAAAAATGTCAGGTTAGTAATATTTACAAAGCTTTCATAGTTTCTTATTCAACATATAATATCATGCAGTCATCATGCCTAATTCATCATTAATTAATTTCATTAAATATTAATTATTCATATATTATAGCAAATTATTTTATTCAATTCTAATAAATAATTTTCTTATGAAAAGTATGATAATATTTTTAGAGAACAAGAAAACTTCAGAATATTGCAGCTTTCAATATTGGTAAACAATTCTGATACTTTTTTTCAATTTTTTTAATTGCATTTGCCCAAACTTTCACAAAATAGACTTCTTAAGCATATATTAAATGTATCATAATCTCAGCCTTATTGCTACTTTACAACGGGATGTTAATATAACTAAACTAAACTAAATATCATAATCTCTGTGAAGACGAAAACTTAATACTTGAGTTTGTTGGTGGATTGTTTTGCAGAAGTGAGGCCAACAGGTTGATTAACCAATCTGAATCCCACACAGAGAGCTGTACCAAAATTATACTGAAAAATAACGATATATAAATTCTATTTGAGATTCATATGTTAATTTCAGTATCATAAATTCAGCAATTTCTGACGAGAATCTCATGAAACATAAAAGGCACAAACGTATCGTTTAGAGTTCTGTGAATAAAGCAAGTACTATTACGCTCTTTTCCTGTTTTCAACAAAGAATACTATTACACTACTTGAGACACTTCGCCAACTCTAATAAAACACTTTTATTGATTTAAAATGTTAATATTAGATCAATCAGTAACTTGCCTAAAAGATTCAAATTAATAACATGGTATAAACTGAATGAAATGAAATCTAATAATTAAAATATATTATTTTTTTATAATTTTGCCAAGTATTTATCAAATAACTTTCTTCTTTGCTGTCTGTTCATTGCGAATTTAATTTCACGATAAGCTATGGCCTTCAATTTTTTAAAAAAAAAGTTCAGAACTGGATAATAACCTAGTTTAAAAGCGCAAATCAGTAATTTTTTTATTTAAATAATTAATTTGCAAATAAAGTTGACTAACATCCATATTACTTGTTATTATTGTAAAATAAAATCAATTTCCTGTGTTTAGCAAATCATTCAAATAAAAACTTTAAGAGAAGTAAAAGGCATTTTCAAATATGGCAAGAACGAAAATATGCGATGATAAAAGAAGAAAATATGAGATGATAAAGGAAGGATTGAATAAGTAAGCTAAAAAAAATTAAGTACCTAAAAACAGTAAAAATTCCTACCTAAAGGTATTTATTCCAATTGTTTAGATACCTTTTTGCATTGAAGGCAAATATTAGATAAATAAATCAAAAGGGAAGTTAAGACTACAGGTCATTTTTTAACTCAGATAAAACCGGAATAAAGAATAAAATCCAATATGAAAGATTTATATAGGTGTATCGGCAGTATCTCTGCTACTACATTTCTTTCAAATCATTTTTCATATTGATATGAGTCTACTTCTAATCTTTCAAATAAGCCTGTTCTTGATACATGAGCACTTGTAGAATCCATTGATTTCTTTCCTTACTTTTCTAAAACTTTTACTGTAGGTAAATATTGCAGTAGTTTCAGCATCGTACGGAATAGATTTAAAATTGTGCTTTTGTTTCACTTAGAAGTTCATTCTTTTCTTGAAAAATATACCAAACATTTATCTAATTACCATTTGAAACTTTCTCAGTTAAATACAGGATGTCAATTCTATTATTGGAATGATATTCGATTTCAAAACCATTAGAAATAAAAATATATTTCCAAAGGAAAAATGATATAAAAATGATATTCTATATCTTTTGAACTTCTTAAATACGCTTTAAAAATTTGCTAAATCCTAATTTTTAGAGTTCCCGAGTCATATTGATTATATAAATGCAGGATGTCGATTTTAGTCTTAGTCCAATAACTGATTTTTAAAACACCAAAGGTAAGCATACATTTCAAGAGAAAATCTTATAATTGACATAAGAACCTTTTTTATATTGTTAACATTCACTACATGTATTTTTAAAAAAATATCCAGGCCTAATTATGAGATAGTCCCCGAGTCCTATTGATCATGCAAATGCAGTATGTCGACTATAACCTTACTCCAATGGTTCATTTCTAACTTTTTGGATGTAGATATAACTTTCAAAGGAAACTTGTGATAACTGACAGTTATATTTTATATTGCTTGAAGTCATTCATTCTAGTAAAAGATAATAAATCTAAAGTTTTATATAGTCCTTGAGTCGATCATGTAAATGCAGGACTTTGATTCCAATCTTACGCCAATAGCTGATTTCCATTCTGTTAGACGTAATCATGTACTTCCAATGAAAAATATAAAATTATAGCATAATATTTGACCCCAATAAATTCACTTTAGAAAAATTTGTTAAATCTTAATTTTTATTGACTCCCCAGATCCTATTGATTTTATAAAATCAAAATGATAAATGGAAAAAATGTTTTAAATGATAAAAATAATTGCATTTTAAATTGTTTAAATCGAATAAATGTACCTTAGAATAAAATACTTAGTTTTAAATTTTGTACTATCCTCAAGAAATATTTAATAAAATGTTCTTGACGCACTGTAATTCGAATAAAAATTACTTTGGTTTTTGTTCGATTAAAATTGACCGAGTTATGAAGCTCAAATATACATTATTTTGGACGAATTAATGTTTGTTTCGTGACAATTAGATATTTCTCGAGTAGGCCATTAAAATAGCCTAATATTGTTTTATAGCCCGGGCAGTTTAGGAAGAATTTTTTTTTTGTTTAAATTATTACTTAGTCAAGATCTTATAAGGCCGAATAACTGTATAGAAATTTCTGTTCCCTTGTACAATTATTGGTTTAACGCATTAAAGACGGTGCAATTGATTGGATATATCAAATTGCAGTAATATTCTCTGCACTTACTTAGTGCAATCCGTGAATGGCTTAGGTTAAGCATGATAGGATTTCCTATCTGGAAACTATGTTAATCATTAATGGCTTGGAATTTGCTTTTGGGTAGTGATTGGAGATAACATCCCATATATTGCGAAAGATAATACAGTGACTGATTTGTTTCATCGTAACGTAAGATTTGTTGGAAAGACAATGTGCGAAAAATATGTGTGTCTACTATAAGTTAGTTAAACTATTTTCCATCTAATGTGAATTGAAATTATTTAAATAATCTCTGAAAATTTAATAAAATATTTTTATAAACTTCCTTTTATGAGTATATTAATAAATACAATTTTATAAAATTCTGATTATTTTCTACTTTACTATCGTTAAATTATAATGTACTATTATAAACATTATGGAATCTTTTCTAAAACTCACTCCCAAGTATGGAAATTTTATAAAAATAAAACTTAATTAAATTGACTAATTAATTTATAATTAAAACATTGAAAAAGTGTATAATCACTGAAAACAAATAAGCCCACAAAAAATTTGAAACTCTAGCACATAAGTAAGGGTGAAAAATTGTTTGCTGTTCCTTAATTGCAGACTTATAATAAACCAAGTTAAATAACAGTGTGAAAGAGGATGCAATTTACCTTGAAGGGCTGAAGACTTAAACAAAAGGACGTTCATGAAATATCACAATCAGTACAGAATTTTTTATAAATATTGCGTTTGAGTCAATATGTGGAAGTCGTGCGTGTCTAAAATACACAAGTCGAAGTTTTCCTGAAAAAAGTTTTTCTTGATAATCGATCGAACCTCTATTTTAATATGCATCAAAGGAAACTTCTATAAATGCACAAAAGGTGAAATGTATCTCCTTCTAAGTATCTATTTTGTAAATATCTTCTATAAAATTGTTAAAGTATTTTACCTAAATTATTACATGCGAGTATTAAAGCAAAGCCTAAAAAATACGAGTACTACTGAGTTAAAAACTTTAACTGTTCGATGGCTTCGAGGGAAAAAATTTCTTGTATGGCAAGACTTTTATTGGATCAGAAACTTGACACATACGTGGGTTTGCGTTATAGGATTTTTTCAAGTCTGCAGCTCGCTAAATGCATTATGGTTCAATAAAATTGATGGTGTTTCGTGTAGTTAATAAAAAGTTCTCTTTGATAAAAAAAACATTAAAAGTATATGAAAACAATTCTAACTATACCACGTATCATGTACATAATATAATTCAAACCTATTCTAAGATCTGTATTAAAAAGCCTTTTAATTATTTTACATGTATCGAAAAGAAATGTTGAATAAAAAAAAAGCTGTAAGAATTCAAAAATATTTTTAGAGCTAAGCTCTATTTTTTCAATCAAAATTCTGGGGGTCAAAAAAAAAATTATAAAATTATGAAACATTTATAGAAATACGTTAACTGAACTGAAATTTTATTGCTATGGCATTAATTTCTATTTAATTCAATTGAATAGTTTTTTAAAAAAAATTTAAGAATTTCAAGTACCAAATTTATTTTATCACATATAACTAATAATATTAAGAGATTTAATAATTTTTTTAGAAATATATTTACTGCCGCAAACAGCTTAAATATTTTTTTTTACTTTATTTGAAACATTTTTCCAATTGGAAGTGTATGCCCATCTTAGTTTAGAATTAGTAGATGCCTTGTGTGTTGAGATTTTTAGAAAAGAAATGTTAGACTGTTATTAACAACATATATTACTATAACAGTCTATATAATCAAAATTTATTATCTGATGTCTTTAATAGCATGAATAGCTATTATAAATACCATTAACTTTGGCTTTCCTCAACAGCCATGATTCAGTCACTAAACACATGAATATTCTCTTTTCTGTATTTCTAATTCAGTCTCGAATGTTGTATTTTTAAGCTAAGAAAGTTCCCCTTTTTTATTTTATTTGAAAATAATATTTATTGCTAAGAATATAATGAGGGTTGACTTTCAGGAAGAAAATACTGGTTGGATCTTTCTATAATGACATACTTTGATTCTAATAATCTAATAACTTTCTAGATTTTAACCTCCCATTAATGTTGTAGATAAGATTGCAGTTTTTATCTTCCTCATTCAGACATGATTGAATTTCAAACCTTGTAGCCTGTAAAATAGAACCTTTTACTCAGAAAACCCATACATTAAGTTTACGATCATCATTTTCGTTTGATGGTTTAATCATTAAAATGGTATTATACCAAAGAAATGATTTCTATTTACTTCCGTGAGATGTATATTTGTTTAATGAGAAATGTAAGAAAAGATTCGGTTGATTTTTTATATTAATAACATTTCAGTTAAATTTACCCCAGTGTTATTTTGAATGTTTTGCGGTTTTTTTGATGAACACAGCTGTAGACTTTGCTGGAGCGTGTCATAATATTTATTATACTCCTGTAAATTTGTAATAAATAAATAATTTAGAAATTTCCTAATAAATCGTATCTCAGAAGATGTACTGATTTGTATGATTTATTGACCAATTTCATATTAGACTGAGTTTTTTAGGTATATTATATTAGGCTGTATTTTTATTTTGAGATATCATGCGGAAGGATTTTTTAATAGTAATGACATTATGTTATTTTATTCTTAATTAATCTACACAAATATTTTTGCTCTCAATGAGATATCATTGTGTCCCATTTTTTGGGTCCTTTTCGGTAGAAGCAGGTTTTTTTCTTAATTATTGTAATCATTTTGCTGATGCCGTGTGAGGAGAATGATGTTTTCAATCCTAGTTTCATTTATTTAATTTAATTAGTTTTAGAGTTTTTAAGAGCTTTATTTATTGTGCTTTATGCTTTGGTATCTTCTTTTTTCTTTCCTTCTGAGTTGTTTGTGTGTGAGTGTGTTTATTCCTCCATTTTTTATTGGGTTCTTGTGTGTAAAACTATCTGGCATATATGCGTGTTATAACGAACATATATGTTTGTGTTCAACTTTTATTATGTAAATTTTATCTAATCTGTATTAAATTATTACCTTTTTCTACATAATTCATATTTATACTTTAAGTATTTTGTATTTATTAATGTTGCATTTAATGATTTGCCGGAAAAACATTTCCTTCGGTGCGGGTGAGCAGCCTTTATTTATTCATGCATTAATTGCAGTCACAGTTTTGGCCGCACTTTTAAATAAAATAACCGTAAATAACCGTATTTTCATTAACCGTTTAAAAAACTTTATTTTCATTCAACTTACCAGTGGGGGATAAGCCGATACAGGCTCCCGATCCCTGGTCTTCCAATGTTTTTTTCTCCCCTGATATCTCTCTTGACTTTTACGCACTATTCTCTTTTTAAAATCAATCCGATCAAGGTAAGTATCAAAAACTTGTTTTGAAATATTTCTTTAAAAACATTTTGACCTTCTGTTTCAAAGTATATTGTTATAAATTTCCTCTTTGTTCGAAGTTTGCTAATGGGGGCATTTGTTGTCGAGAACTGATAACTGAATTTCTCATCACGTAAATTGCACATGAGAAAACAATCGTAATTCCTTTCGATTTTCTAAATGAATCGACTTGAGTGGCAGAGACGATTAAATTCTCTTGTACTACTGATTGCTTAATCAATACTAAGTAGTTTAATAGCAAATCGAGACCCCAGTTTAACCATTGGACAAGAGAGATTTTTAGATGGACATAAATTATTGAGTTAATTACTGTGCCAATTTCTTCTTTAATTTCAAGACGGATTATTGTAAGCATATTTCACTTTGAAAGTTTGTTTAAAAGCAAATGCTGGAGTGTTCAATAATTAGAAAGTATTAAATCTGAAAAATCAATAGTAAAGCGAAGTTTTTAAATATTTCTAGAAAGATATGCTATTAAAAAGTATTAAATTTTCATTTAAAATAATTATCTAAGTTCATGAAATCGAATGAGTAACAAGTTATTTCAACAGAAATGATAAACTAATGCTTATCTTTAAATATGCCATGGTAATAAACAGCCACATGGCCATGGTAGAAAGACACGTACATTTTTAAGAAACAAACTTTTGCAGCCATAGCATTGTGTAACACAATTTGCTCTAATTGTGTTTAAGCGTTAGAAACTTATATTCGTCAATCTTGCATACGTTGGCGGTATTATATCACTCTTCAAAGGTGTTTAGTGAAAAATATCTAATGATGATAAATTTTTGTGCATTTTTCTCTAAAAAGGTGAATATTTTGTTCCAGAAAAATTATTTTAGTTTCATCCTTTTATCATATTTGATTTTTTTCATTAATATTCACAGTCTTGAAGATTTGCAGCAAGCATTAACATGACAGCATTGACATTTTTATATTGATATCACATTAAAAGGTCCAGGAACAGGTTCTTTTATTCAATAAACTCAATAAATTTACTTGAGTATGTTTTATTTTTTCTTTTTCTTTTATTTTCTTTTTTTTGAAACTACTTAATTTGAATTGTTTAACTTACTATCATAATGAATTTATACAGCAAATCTCGAAATTTTCGATTATCATTAGATCGTCAGAACTAATCGAAATTTTGTTGCTCCGATATTGCATGACCTTGCTGTCTATTGTTCCATTGTAAAAGATATTACTTGCTTCAGAACTGCATATTTGGTCAGATTCAGAATGATTTTTTCTTGAATCTGAGACATTAACATTCCAAAGCCATAAACCTAGCAATACGATTGGCAAGTCCTCATAAAAGCAATTGAATTTTATCGATTTGGCCGATTAAGAAACGTCTATATTTAAAATTATGAGAAAGCTAGAGATAGATCTTATCATTCCCAAACAGGTTAAACTGCTGATACATCACTTGAGTCTGTAGTTCAATTTCAAAATTTCCATGCATATTTATGCAAAATTTATCTCAGCAAAAACTTAACCATATGTATAAAACAGTTCATTAAAAAACGTGTCTTGTATTGTTGAACCATAAATAATACGGCTACAACAAAATATGACAAAATTAATATGAAAATATGTGCAATGGATAGACAACAAATTTGACATCTGATTTCTAAGCGATGAATTGGTCTTCAGACTGAAATAGTTATTTTGAAACTAATACAAGACAAAAATATACATTTGAAATCTATTTAAACCAACTCTTTAAGAGAACAATAAATATAATATAATAATAACTTAATATCTTTTACAAGCACTTTTGAATGTTTTTCAAATAACGAAGCAAAAGAAAAAAAAATAGTTCCTGAAAAACGAATTCTTGCTGAAACGGCCACTTCGATCAATATTTTTTCTATCCCCTACAAACCTATAAAAGTGTTTTTCACATCTATTTTTGAAACCCATAACTGTGTAGTATGTTTTCCAAACTCATCAGGTGAATAAGTCCTCAATTTTCCCACTTTTTTACTACCTTGTCCTGATATCTACGGTCAGAGGATATGAATCATTTTATTACTTCTATATCTCAGGAGGAAGATTTTTCTTCACCTAGATCAGCATTCCGATGGATAACGGAAACAGTTTGATGGATGAAGCTGATGTCCGAGGATGCGTGGATAACCCAACCTCATCTTCTGTAGAAGGACTTCCAAGAATTTTATTAGTTTTCAAAATCGATACTACTTAGTTTCCGACGACGAGTGCAGACATTTTACTTTCTTGAAAATCAATCCCATTCTATAATAACAGCGTGGCTTCGGGCTTTACATCCTTCTAGTTGAGATTTCATTGATTTAGATTTCAGAAAACATATGCAAGGAGGATAATATTCAGTACAGATGCATTTATGAGTTGGAAAGGAAGAAAAGTTACGAATTTATTTCGGAATAAATTTTTACAAAGAAGCTATAAAGTTATTTTTATAGCTCATGATTATCATTTTTGCTTTCTGTGTTTATATTCAAGATGGTACTATAAAAAGCTATGCGAATATTTATGCTTGACACGCCCATGAAGCAAAATGATTAATGATTGCAATATCATTAATTTGATGCAGAACGCATGTTTTTTTGTTGTATTATTGAATCGCGGTGACTGTAAAAACAAAATATATGATAGATATATTTATATTTTGCTGACATTATAAAGTCAAGAGACAGGAAAAAAATCTTTAGGTGTACTGAAGTTAACTGACAATTAGAAAAGCTAACGAAATTTATGTTATACACTAGTAAATGTTTATGGCTTTCCGCACCGTAATTTACTTTAACTTTTGCTTAAAACAAATCTGATGTGAAGTTGGTTTTATTTCAATTAAAATTTGATGATTTACGTAAAACAGAAATCCTTATTCTTTAATTTAAAGTAAAACTTAACGTATTATTGCGAAAAATAAAATTTTCAGAAGTACTCGTATAAAGTATCATTCGATTTTATAATACTGACAGACTTCAAATATAATAGTGGTACTGAGTCTGAAGAAATAACTTCCTTCAAGGTCAGACTTAATAGTGCTATTACTTGGTAGCCTTCTACCTGTTCTTGATCAACATATGTGTCCTTAACTTCATTATCTCTGTTTCTTTGATATGATCACATCCACTTATGTACCATGATATACTCTAAGAGTTACATGTTTCTCCGTCGAAGCTAAGTTCACTCAAAGATTTTCTATATACCTCTATTCCTGTTCGCCTGGTGTTGGCTATTCCCACAAATATTCCTTATCATATAGAAAATTTCAAGTTACTCGATCACCTCTGCCTAATCACCAGATCTTGACAGGTAGTGAATTACCAAATCTTGCCAGAATATCATTTCTCAAAAAATGAGTTCAGCTGGGATATACCATAAGAATGAGGATGAGTTGCTTCCGTTGTGACAGTTGGCCAGAATTACCAGAGTGGGAACATCAATCCTCTCTCTCTGGGCCTCTCACTAATGATGAACATGGCACCTATGAGGTACAGACTGTACCTCTATCGTAATTAGAACCATTTTGTGCCAGGCACATGGCCTAAAAGATTGCTATTTGCAGCAACATGATCATTCAGCTTTAAAAGCATGTTTTTTTTCTAATTTTAGAGTGTTCATATTTCCTAAATACCACGGCAAAGTTTTTGTAAGAAATCTAAATAATCCTATTGGCAAGTTAAATAAGCTTTTAAAACAACTCGCACTATAAATGCTTTAAACAAAGAAAATAATTCAAAATATTTGGCAGATTAAATCTTTGACAAGAGCGTAACTTTAATAATTGGATCAGATTCGCCATTTTCATTTAATAAAATTTTATAACTTCTTTCCTAATCACACATTTTTACCTTCCAAAGTAAATCGGACTCTAAATACGATACCTTTAAGTCAAATTATAGCTGTGAAGAATGCTAATAGACGAACACACGCATACACACAGTCAATTTTATTTGTAGTAGAAATTTATTCTTCATATTTTGCACATACGAAGTGAAGAAAAATACAATAAAAAATATGAAACGATTAAACCTCTCATCTTACATTAATCTAAGTTGAAGGAAATGTTCGTTGTCCCTGATACGAGAGTGAGCTTCACTTTTTTACATAAGAAAACAAATATTTAGGAAAATTTTATTAAGCTCTCTCTTTACTCTTTATTAAGCAAATATGATTTTTGAAAAAAGGCTTCTTTGAACTTTGAAATGTGAATTGAAAAAAAAAAAATCGATTAGAAAAATTGAATTGACTTAGAAAATGAATATAAATTTCAAAATTTATATTTAACAAATGATATACCTACAATATCAATTATTTTTATTAATTTATTTATTAATCGAAGAAAGTCGAGAAGACTTTTCTGTTTATATGAATGAAATCGCATTTTGTCCATTTATCATATCGTTTTTAATCCCTTTTCATTAAAACATTATATAATATAATGTATCTTATTTGTTTTCTCGTATAACCTTCAACAAGCGAAGGGAGTATTTCTTTGGTATACTTAATCACTTTCACCTGAAGGATGACTTTCTTTCTAGTTATTGCTGGCCAAGAACAACATAGACGCAAGGATCCAAACTAATTTTCAGACAATACAATTGATGTCTTCTTTTCTTTGTTCTCTTGTACTCCGGATTCATTAAACTTTGCTTTTCCAGATTCTTTCCGCTAAAGAATGTCACCGAAACATTTTTTCATTATATTGTTCTGTCTTGAAAAGACCACAGACTTGTTGCATAATTGTTGTTTTAAACTGATAAGTGAGCAGATAATTTATTGTTCAGCCTTCTTTTGAAACTAAACATCATAGTTTTTTCTTTTTAAAGGAAATATTTCTAGCACAACAACATAATAATCGAAACAAAAGAATTTGCTTGTGCAAAACAAACTATTTTGTAGTTTTTCGTTTATTAAACGTACTCACACATTCTTGATATTTTTCGAAAAACAAATTAGTTACTAGTAAATCCTATACTTTTAGGAAGTGAGTTTAGTAAATGCTTCAAAACATTCTTTATCAGGCATAGATTCACAAAGTGCAGTTTATATTGCTCAGAAAAAATTATGCACCGGGTACTTCTTTTTCAAAAATCTTATATTAGCTTAATGTTTTTTCAAATTTCAACTCTGGATCCATCATAAACAAAAATATAACCTGAATAGATGTAACATTTCTTAAATGTTCGGTATTAATATTTATTTAATAAGTATGGCAGAATCAATACTGGTCTAGTAGTAGAAAATGTATGATTAAATCAAGGAAACAGATTACTGTGAATCGCAAAGTGAGGTATTCATGAATTCTACGGCAACATATGTCCAATATGTTTTTGGGAGAATATTCAGTCACCAAAATTTCGCTTTCACAATTGGACATATATCAAATGACCATCAATGAATGCACCATCTTCACAATTTTTAATATAGATTTGCAACGAAAACGATACAATATTAAACACAATGCTACACGTATTCCTGAAGATTAATGAAAATATTTTAATCGCATTTAAACTAAGCCTTTTAAGTAAAACTAACGGAAATTGATTGTCTAATATATATTTGATTTAAATGAAATTTAAATCATATTGTGATTTTTTAAAAGTAGATTAAACAATTTTTTATACTATAAAAAAAGCACTTTAAAGAAAATTTATTTGGACATTCAATTTACTTAAATAAGTATGAAGTTCTTGGAATTTTTGAGAGAAATTTTAAGAAGGATCTGAACTTTAAATCTATCAATTAAAATCCGGCTTTTAATCTAGGGGTTTTTGAAAATGGACCTCATAAAGAGTGATTAATTGTGACTAATTCACGCGGTTGAAATCTTACACCCCTTCCCTTAAAAGTTTCTGTACCACATAAGCTGCTAGAAGATTAATTTCTTGCAATCCTAACGTACATTATCGCATACGGGATAATTTTAGGAATTTGTGTTATAACGTATTGAACACTGAACCTAAAGTCTGAATCCTGCCACCAGGGGTTCTCTATTATTAAATTACTAGCTTCCTGTCGAATGCAAGCATTTAAAAAGAAAGTCTCAGAATTCAATTTCTATCATATTTTTGAAACAATCTGTAAATAAAATTAGGAAGCATGAATGATAAATTTTAAATAAATTAACTATTATTTTTGGTCATGAAAATGTATAAACAAGATTATGTTGTACAAAATAAGCAATAACATGAATAATTTTTATTTCATTTTATCAGAGCAACCCACATTCAAAATAGCCATGGAATTCAGGGAAGAAAGTAGATTTTCAAGGAAAGGTCAATCTACTTATATATTTATTCCCAGGATAGAACAAAACACCTCCATAATGTTTCTGCGGCTCCCATTAAGGTTAATTTTCAAAATAATTAATGAAAAGCTACATGAATTTGGATTTTCTTTCATTTAAAGTGCGTTTATTCTTGCATTTCCTACTGTGTGAAGAATAAATTAGGTAACTTTAATGGTGCATTAACATTACCATGAAGAAATTTTTTTTATCTCATTCCAGGATCCCCATTTCAAAATTTTGTCAGAATTCTAGGAGAACACTCAGCATTAGAAGGCAAAATTAAATGCTTTTCATTTAATTGCGGGAAAGAGCAAAATAACACCATCTTGTTCCAGAATTTACCCTAAGGTAGGCTTTAATGAGCTACCATTCTTCTTAATAATTATAACAACAGCGAAAATGAGTCTTGCTAATTTCTAAGAGATGTTACTTTTATTTATGTATCTAACTGAATTGTTTTCTGATTTTTTTTTCTAATATGACGTAGCATTTTGTTCAAAATATTATTTAGTTAAAGCCATTACCTTTTAATCCTATCATTCTAAAAGACGTTTGCGTTAATGTGATTATCCAAATGTTATTAAGGCTAGATAACATGATAATTATGGCTCCGAATTATTATATTGTAACTTAATCTCTTCGCAAAATTGGTTATAAGCTTCATATAATTAAAAGTAGATCTTGGACAGCGCATAGAGATCAATGCATTTTCAATTATTAGAGAATAATTCTTTTTAAATGCAGGTTAAACGGGAAGATGTCTTTTTAATCAAAGTGCTGTTCATTCTAATGAAAATGTCAACTCTGTTTTCATTTGTTATTAAAAGGGATATTTTTGTTTGCATGCTGCTATTCATATAATTGCAAATACATTTTGTTTGGATGTTTTGATTATGAACGATGCAATTACGTGTTTGTTTGGATATTTCGATTCACAAAAGCGTGATTATATTTTTGTTTGGATGTTTTGATTCAGAAAAATGATTACATTTTTGTTTGGATGTTTCGTTTAATAAAAGATTATTACATTTTTGATTGACTTTTTGGTTTTAAATTCATGTTTCAGTTTGATATTTAACAATAAATTACCTCATAGAACACAATAAAAAAATAATTATAAATCTTTATACTTAATTTTTAAATATTATTTGGATCCAATTGCAAAAATATTTCATTTTATCTATAAAGCTTGATTTAATTACTGGAATTATGTAAATTGGAAAACCTAAAAATAAAAATATTATTCTTCTTTATTCAGTGCCATTTTTTGATGCTTAAATCACTAATTTTTGAAAATGCTGTTTTAATTCTTTTTTTTATTGTTGAAATATAAAATAACCATTATCTATAAGATTATTGCATCGGGTTTATTCAAGATTCTTATAGATTGAAGAATAAACGTGGTATTATATCTTCAGAATTCAAAGATTTCTTCACAATGGCGCTGTACCCGAATTCGAAGATTGTGTTACTAGCACTGGTATCATGTTTTATATTCTAGAGCGAAAGGAGATCATAAATCATGATTATGATAATGGGTATTTTTGTTACTTCAGAGTATGAAACAGATAAAACAACATGAACATTCTTAGTTATATATATATATATATATATATATATATGATATATAGAGAGAGAGATCTAAAATCGTTATGTTGCAGATATCTGAGAATTTTAAAGACGATTGGCATATGATTATTTCATTATACTCTGCATTTCTATTTACTGTACAAGTTTCAATTAACCCTATGACTTTGAACATAAATAAAATTTGAGTTGTTGCAAATAATACAATACATATTTTGATCAAATATAACGATTAAAAGGAAATAAGTGGATAACGTTTTCAAAATGAGAATCTTCAGAGGTAGCACCAACAGAGCGACTTGTTAAAAAAATTAATAGAACAAATTTGTTAGGTGATATTTACGTTCTGTTCAAAGCTACGTCTCATCTACTAGAGAATAGTGACAAAAATTCTATCAAATTTATTTTCAAAGTCATAATATGTGGATCCATATATATCAACCGTTCTTCGGTGAAGGCGAGTTTCGATCCTGTAAACCTCCTCGTTACCAAACCGCTATCTCCTTAAGAGCAGTGATACGACTCATCTTAGGCCATGGGCTTCATTTGATCTTGGTTCAAAATTACGAGATTCGTCCCCAAATAGCCCTCCTGTTGCTTTAAACGGGCGTAAATATAACTAAACGAAACTTAGGTCATGGTAGCAAAATTAGTTATGGACTTTTAATACATTTTAGTTTCAAAACACATATATTGGTTTATTTCGCATAATACTGAGAATTCTCACTTATCACAGTGTTGTTGCCATAAAGTGTTAAGAATTATTTCCATTATCTCCTATTTGGCATCAATTTAATTTCATTGTCATTTTTTTTCGTCCTCTTCTTTTCTTAAGTAAATATGAGTAGTAGTTTCTTTGTAATCCGTTTTTCTAAAACGCGTGGAGAAGGTTTAAAAAAAAAATCTCTAAATATTTAGATTTTCTTGATTTAAAAAGAGGGATTTGTTATTTTACATCAGAGAGAGGCTCATAACATGATAATCATGTAAAATGGAGTAATCAAATCAATGTGTAAGTGGTATTCATTTCATTCTAAACTTTCAATCAATTTATTTTGCTGTAAGATAAATAATATTTTTGATTCAATCAATCTACCGAGCAGAAAAGAAAAGCCCTCAATGTTTATGAATTTACTAAAAATATGTGTTCTTAGAAAAAATGTATCCCAAAGGATAGTTATACAAATCTTAGAATTATATTTTTTCGAATTAATTCCTAAATTCTATAGAAATCCTTGTAGGAAATTTGAAAAGAAATTTACTTAAAATCTTTATCATATTCCACGTGCTAAATCTCTATTCAAATAAGAAAGTCAAAAGCAAATACAATTTTGTTGACTGATGATGACTGCTGTGCTTTCAAATAAAGGTTCCATTAAAATTTTCAATTTCTCAATGCTTTTCCTTCGAATCAATGAAATGCGTTTATCTCTACAAACCTTCAATTCAAATGTTATTTTTAAATCTTTCCATCAACATTGTTTTCATTTTTTCTTTAGATGTCAATAGCGAAAATATGTTCTTGATAGTAAGTTATTAAAATCTTTCCAAAATCGTTTCAAGACACTCGTTTCCCTTTGCACTCGAGGCCTTTTTCGCTTGCGCGAACCAGCAACTCGAAACGATTTTGGCCAAATTCGGCGAACATATTACAAGTAATTGAAAAGCATTTATAAGGAAACAAACGTATATAAATAATAAAATTTCACTAGTTTATTCATTTATATGTCGAAAACAAGAAATTTTATTAAGTATTACAAAATTTTAATAAATATTACACTCTGTAATTAAAGTTTTAAATTTAAGTTAAATTAAATTAATTAAGTTAAGTTAAATAAGTTAAGTTTTAAAATTAAGTTAAAGGTTTAAATTAAAGTTTAGTTAGCGTCGTAGCAGCGTAGTTCGATTTAAAGTTTTAAAACACTCGGGCGCTGCAGCAGCGCCGCTCGAGTGTAAAGGGTTAATACATCTAAACAAAATTATTAGATTATGAGCAGAACCCATGAGTCTATTTCTCTTTTCCTGTCACTCTATATAAAAACCATTACGTAGTCACGTTCATAATGTTAGGCAATTTAAAAGCAGTAATGATGCTAGAAGTGGATTCAATTTGTCTCTAATATTCTTTGTTACTTGAATTTACCTTTCAAATAATGTTTAGAACTTTTATATTCATGTTTTCTAGAAGTGGATAATTATCTTATCTCATCGTCATATACGGAAAAAATTCGAATCCATTAAACAATATTTTGCACAAAAACATTTATTACAAGAAGTAATTTAAAATAAAACAGAAAATTATTCGAAATTATTAAGTACTAACTGGTTCCCGGCACGTTGCTGCCGCCGAAAAAATAATATCATGTGCAATCAATCAATAACTTGGCAATATTTTATTGAAATCTGATGAAAGCTACAACAGTAAATAAAATACGAACAAAGAAATATCTATTTTTTTTAATACACTGATGGAAAAAATCCCAACACTAGGAAGGAGTTGTGCTAGATAACCGAAATTCGGTAGGCGTGTTTATACATCTGAAAGATGACGTCGATTCAAATTTCGAGCTACGCGCGTAAGTGTGGCTCTAGCAGCGACACTATGCACATGCAAATGAGGTTTGCTTTAAAAGAGCGCTGTAAGGTTCGGGATCGTTATTTACAGTTGAGATTTGACGTAGTGTGTTAATGTTAGTCAAGGATGCCTCTGAGAAGACGAAGAAACCATTATCAACAGCTCACTGAGTTTGAACGAGGTCGTGTTGTAGGGCTACGAGAAGGTGGGTTTTCTTTTTCCGATATTGCTGAAAGACTTGGCAGGAATGTATCCACAGTACATGAGTATTGGCGGCAGTGGTCAAGGGAAGGTACTGCCTCAATAAGACCAGGTTCCGGGTGGCCACGTAATACTACTCAGAGGGAAGACCATCGTATTCGGCGTATGGCTGTCGCTAATCGTACTGCGTCTGCAGCTGAAATTCGAGCTGCAGTTGGCACCACAGTGACACAACGAACTGTTACAAATCGGTTACTTCAAGGACAGCTCCGAGCCAGACGCCCTGTACAGTGCATTCCACTGACTCCAAACCACTGCTGTTTGCGACGTGAGTGGTGTCAAGTAGAGCTCATTGGCGGACGGAGGGGAGATCTGTTGTGTTTTCTGATGAAAGCCGGTCTACTTTGGTCGCAGTAATAGCCGTTTGTTGGTTAGAAGGAGGCCAGGTGAACGCCTGCTGGTGACCTGTCTGCGACCTAGACACGTAGGGCCTACTCCTGGAGTTATGGTTTGGGGAGCAATTTCATATGACAGCAGGAGCACTCTGGTGGTTATCCCACGCACCCTGACTGCAAATTTGTACGTCAGTCTAGTGATACAACCTGTTGTGCTGCCATTCATGAACAGCATTCAAGGGGGTGTTTTCCAACAGGATAACGCTCACCCTCATACCACTGTTGTAACCCAGCATGCTCTACAGAGTGTCAACATGTTGCCTTGGCCTGCTAGATCACCAGATCTTTCTCCAATCGAGAACGTATGGGACATCATTGGACGACAACTCCAGCGTCATCCACAACCAGCATTAACCGTCCCTGCATTGACCGCCCAAGTGCAACAGGCATGGAAATCCATTCCACAAACTGATATCCGACACATGTACGACACAATGCATGCACGTTTGCATGCTTGCATTCAAAATTCTGGCGGTTACACCGGTTACTATAGTACCAACATTTCACATTTGAAATGGCTCTTATCGCCAATGGCTCTACCTGTGATTTTGAAACTTTAATCAATTAAATATGTTACCTAGACAAATGTATTCCTAAAATTTCATTACTGTACAATAATTTTTTCTTGGTGTTGGGATTTTTTTTCCCCTCAGTGTATATTAGATTTGTGTATTCTTTCATAATTGTAAAGCTTGGTATTCCTTCAGAATGGTGATTAAAGAAACTATTTATAAAATCTCGTGATACGTTTAATATTCTTTCGGAATTCTCAAGTTTAATTTTAAAAAACGGAATTAAATATTTCCTTTTAAAGCTGATTAAACACAGAAAATCTATTTACACCATAAAATCGTTAATATAGTTGAAAATATAATTTTTTGAAAATTAAGATTGTGCAAAATTATTTGTACTATAATATTTTCGGAAATTATTGCGAAAAATATTAACATTTTATTAATATTAAAAAACCCCAATCTGGTCTCTTTAAAACATTCTCACATAATCTGTAATGAAGTTTTTACCTCTGAGAATGATTTGCATGACATTTGCGTACTATAACAACAAAATATTAACCTTTAATTTGGATTTAGAATTCTACTGAATCTATTGTGTCTCCTCCATCATTCATTTGGAGATTAATTCTTGGTAAATAGATGTGGTTGAGATCCGAATTTTAATTTTTAATTTTATATAATTGTACTATACCTATAACATCCCGTAGGTGTAAACAAGTTGCCCAAGTTTCATCGCAATCAGATGAATGGTTTTGGAAGGCATAAGAGACTTACATTCATTTTTATTTATATAGATTGAATTAGCAAAATTTTAATTAAAAATTCCTTTAAAATAAACTAAATGAAACATTTTTTTAAAATTTTACTCATGAATTAAAGTGATTAAATAGAAGCATGTGTAATTTTTTCAGGTCTTAGCCTTTAGTTAAGTTAAAAATATTTTATATAACCTTAGCTTTTCTGTGAATAATTAGAAAAAATCTTACAGTTAAGTTTTAAAAAAACCCAATAAAATTACTAATAATATTTTCACAGAGCTCTGATGTATGTTGTTAATAGCATTTGTATCAAATTTTCACTACGTTTAGAACTTTAATATCTTTTTAATAAAATTAGTGATATTTTTCTGATTTTACTGAATTCAAATCATAAAAAAATTTAATTGGATCCCGAAGAGATGCATTTGCATTATTTTTAATTTTCTGTAACTCATGTACTAAAAATTATTTAAAAACTCCTATAATTTTCAAAATAAATTAATTTTGACAAACCACATTTACTTTCGAATTTTCTCACCTTTGAAATCTCGTACTAAATGACAACTAATTACCTCATTTATATAATCTGAACAAGAGAAGATGATGAAGATTATAAACAAATAAATAAATCATTGTCAAAACACCATTTACTTGATTATTTTTTCACCTTTCAGCCATAGTGCTAAATTATGATGAAAAATCTTTATATTCAATTTGAAGAGAAGGTGATGTTGTTATATTGTGACTTATGACGCTTTACATGCCCACTGACGGAATAGAAGGTGATAATTTTTGTAAATGAATATTTACATACATACTTTTTTATTTCACAAATTAGAGATGATGTCCTGAAGTATCTAGACTTTTATGTTGATATACATTCACAAACCTTACCGAATAGCTGTACTAGTTGTCCAACACTTATTTTTTTTTAAAAGAAAATAATTTAAATTACTTACCTTAAATTTCCTTAATTACTTACCTTAAATTTCCTTAATTACTTACCTTAAATTTTAAATTAAAGTTTTCCCTAACCTAATGTCTAAAGAAAAACAGCGAATATTGATATAGAGAATGAATATCTCTCCTATATAAAATTCAGAATATTACCTTGTTATATAATTTTGTTAATCGATACAGTCGGTGTTAGAAAAAAAATCTGCGTAACTAGACATTTTCAAAAATAATCGGTTCGTGGTTTTTTATACTACTTTTTATCAACATGAAAGATCACTATACAATAGATTTTTATTTATGATATTTATTCAAAATTTCATATTTGAGCATCTCTAATTACCATAATATTCAATGGATTGGAATTAAATATCACTATTATATTTCGATTATTTTCTTTAATATGCGATTACATTAAATTTTTCCATTTGAATTTTATTTAAATTTGTTCACTTATCATATAAATATCTCTTCTTCATGTTGTTTGTAAATATCAGGATTAATATAGTTATACTTGAAAACAATGTAGTTTTGAAACTTGAAAACCACAAATATTTTTTCATACGGAACAAAATTTACATCTTAAACTTATGGATAAAGATTATTTCTGATGAGCCCATTAGTACTAAAGGCAGAGATAAACGTGAATATATTTCCTAATTTCTTCGGTTTATAATTCAGCTTTTTTTCCTTTAATTAATCAGACAGTGCATAATAAATATGTTTTAGTGCTTAATACATTAGTTAAACCATGATGCCGATTCTTAATGAAAATATCTTTGGTGATGGTAATTATTTATGCTGTAAGAAGTTTGGTCTACTCTCTTTAATTCAATAATTTATATACATAAATAACCTTAACTCAGAAAGTAAAGTGTCATATTTGACCCTCAGTGTTGTAATGAAAGTTCTTTAAAACCAATGGTGATCAAAAATCTTTAAAACATTGCTTCAGTATTGAGAAATCAAGTCTCTTACAAAAATCGAAATTCTAAAAAGAATAAACATACTCGTTCTTTTGTTTGCATATAGAAGTATGCAAGCCAGGTTTTAATATAGAGAATATACTTAGTTAATACTGAGAGAGTTGTTAATACTAAGAAATGGTATGTTTTAATTTTTTCACTTCCCGAATTATTTTTAAAAGATAAATTTGTTTTTTAAAAGTCCTCAGTTAGAACAAGTGTCCATCAATATATTCAAAAACAAAACATAATTGGATTTCTAATTTTTCTTTTAATCTCCCTCATGATCTCAGATAATATTTTAAATTTCCTATTACTAAAATATTTGCATGGCAAAAGAAAACTATTATTTTACTTTTTAGTGGAACATTTCGCGACTGAGATTGTGTGGCATGTGTTCTGACTTCCATGTAGACAGGAGATGATGTGATTAACAACTAAATATGTGTTCACAAATATAAATAGTTTGAATTAAAATACTATATTTATAACATTTAAATTAATTGTTTTTGCTCATCTACTTCATTCTGATTTCCCAGTATAGAGTGACATATGTCAGAGAAAAAGAAAGTTTTTCTTCAATCTTCAATATAATTACCAATCATTAATACCTAACAGAGTAAGCAAAAGAAGATTTCAAATTAGATGGCAGAATGGCTGGAGGATTAGGTTGGCTGACTAAACGATAACATTTCATATTTGTATAAAATATTCTAGAATTGATACAATTTAATCAGTGCTGGTAACTTATGATTACTGATTTCTGTTCCTTTCATAACTTCAATCCTATAAATTTCCGATTTTTAAGAAAAATAATGAACCAATCTAAATATCATTTGCTTTGATATCAGTATTAATTAACTTACAAGATCAAATGACACACTTTGTCTAAAAGCAATGTAAATATATACCCAAGTTCTGCTTAATTTTTAAATATATCAGTTTTGGGTTGCTTCATAATTATCATTCATTGTTATTTAATGTGTTTCCATCAGTACAATTTTATTTCAAAATCCTTTTATGTGGTTGAGTTAATTTTTTAATTTTAAGTTCAAAAGTTACATTTTACGCAATTATTTCCTTTTTGTTTTAACTTATTTCTGTAACGCTGAGAACAACGAGCGTTACTACACAGAACAAGTATTTTCCTGTTTTGATTCGTTTAGTATAAGAATTCACATAACTTTGACTTTGAATTCTTTGTCCAATTTAGTTGCTTGTCTGATTGATTTTGCTGCGTATTTTAAGCCAAAAGTATTTCCCTTTTCGCACTCTGTTAAATTTCTTATCCGATTCTTTGCAATTTATCGTAATCTTCTTGAACGAAAGTAAAAAAGAAAGATTTCTACAAATTGTTTGAGTGGATTTGTTCGGAAGATCATTTGTATATTTCCTGAAGTAAAATGCTCGAATAAATAGGAAATCAATTGTCAGAATAGGAAACTAAGTAACTCTGTAAGTTACAAGGCATTTGATTTTTAAAATTTAAAGATGTTTTACTGCTTTTATTCAAATAAATTTTTAGATTTCATATTTCTGGACTCTGAAGTTTTCCGGTTTGGTGAAACAAATCAAACAACTAAAGAATAATTTTCATTGTTTGAAGCAATATAAATTTTCCAGAATGAATAATTTTAATATTGATTTTTTAATCATCTTCAATGTATGCTTTATTATAACTTAAGTTTAATCTTATCACACTGGTTAATGTTTAGAAAAAAATGGATTCCACATATCGTCATACAATTGCAGATAAAATTATGAATAACTTTTGAGAATGATTATATGATATGATATATGATATAATCATAGATTACATAAATTTTTATAACAGCATCTAAGTTTGAAGCCTAATACTGTTCATTCTGTTCCTGAGAAATAATCTTAATCGTTTGAATTAATTTAAATTTTAATTAATGCAAATTTAATTAATAAACATATTATTAATTTAATTATTAATTTTAATTAATTTTACAATAATTTTTATAACAGCATCTAAGTTTGAAGCCTAATACTTTTCATTCTGTTCCTAAGAAATAATCTTAATCGTTTGGCACTCATTTTAATTTTTACTTGTTTCTAGAATAATGCAAGTAAATAAACAATAACTTTTTAATTAATAGAGATCTTGCCAGAGGCAAGAAATGATTCAAAACAAGATTTATTTAACACATGATGTTTTATATAAAAATTGATATTTACAAATTTTAACTATATTCATTATATATTTTTGAAATATCTGAAATATGAATAATACAAAATCATATTTTAAGTATCAGGATAGAACATGTTATTGACAGTTAATGGTGAAAACCATCATGTAAATGTGTACTTTTATAAATAATTTGAAAACACATAATATTCTAAATGTATGACTGACTGCAGTACGTCACAATATTGTTACTTTTAAAAATTCTTGAATATCTATTGATCTCAATTCCGATCTATATATGAGATTAAATACGCAGAGCACGAAATAATTTTTATGAACTGTTTTATATTCAGGGACTAAGCCATACAATACGTAATTAGACTACATAGTTTTAAACAAAAGCTTAAGTTTTCTGTATATGAAATACTTTATTTGAATCAATATTTAAATGCAAAATTACAAAAAATGGTTCACAAATGAAGCAAATGATACAAGAATTATAATCTAATACTATAATACTAGGAATGGTTGCCAAGTCGAAAATCGCCCCAGAATTAATAAACTCCGGTAAACTTGGGGGTCTGGGGTTTTTGGCCACAAGGAATCGATTGGCGCCGGTTTTGAAGCGCTACGGTCGAGCAGTTTGGAGTTACAGATAGGATATTTTCAAACTTTATTAGTTCGCCATAATGGCTACTTAAATTTTCAAGCCGTAACGTGCTGCCATCTATAGCCAATATGGCGAACTAATAAAGTTTTATGTTTATGCTGTTATAGGTTTATAATATGTTTCTTATGTATGTATATATGTTTGATTTTTCTAAATAAATTTGTCAAAAATATTGAACTTCAACACTTCAATCTTTACTTTTACTTTACCTTTGTATAGAATAGTTCCCTTTCCAAACTCTAACTTTTGTTTAGAATAGTTTACAATGGTGCACTTTAACCGGTTATCTTTTCACCAATGGTTTCACAAATTTTCTTATGGCATGTATTCTTTTGATAAATCACAATTGAAAATTTAAATCTTCGAGTTAGCTTCGATACCTGTTTTCTCCGAGCGGAGCTCGGTCACCCGCTGGTATGTATAAAACAAGAGAAATAAACGCAAGGAAATAAGAAATTTAACACTAAAATTGCGAACAAAGTATTGAAATTTCGGTACACAAAACTAGAGGCTACTTTTAACCGATAGTTATACTGAAAAATGTAATAGTATTGTCCCAAACACTGTTTACAATAATCAAGAGGCGATTTTTATGTTGACTCAGCATAGGTAACTTTAATATGAAAAGGAATTGGTGGAAAGCACTAAAATTCTATCTTTTTAATTTCTTTCTTGAATTTTTTCCATGAATCAAACTGTTTTAATCAGTAGAAGAATAAAATAAGTTCAGTATGATAAGTAAATCAAACCCATTGCTTTTTTATATTTTTCTTAAATATTCGGTTCATTTTTTTTTTTTTTTTTGATAAGTAGACTTCTCTAATCATCAAGACAACTAAAATGAATAAACTTTCCTTGCAACTGGCGAAGGTAATATTCTGTTATTATTATCAATCAAAGGTGGAATAAAATAAGCACAAGAAAATAACGCAAAATTAAGTATGTTGCAATAGGATGCTATCTCTCTTTTCTAGGATAAAATATTTCCTTGCAGCCTAAGATTTTGAAATTCGCAAAGTTATATATCACTTTTAAAAAGATTCCACTTTCTGGATTACATCATAAATTGCATAGTGTTTCAAATAAAATATGCTTTTAATTCATACCGAAATGCCTTATTTTATACAATAATTTCTTTCGTGTATACTTTACATTCCTATTGAATTCGCAATAACTAAGGATTGATAGGTTGTTCTATCGTATCACTTCCTAAAAGTTTTCACTAAGGCAATGGTTTCCAACCTGTGGGGCGCGCCCCCCTAGGGGGACACGATACTGTTGCAAGGGGGGCGTGTAGCTGTTTCCAAAATATAATTTTCAAATGCAAACCAAATTAGTCAAATAGGTGACAAAAAATGAATCAGCAGTATACGTTGTGCTGAAAAACAAGCTCAACCGTCGCATTAAATTTTTATGTTGTAGTAGTATTAATTATATATTCTTTTTTTTGCTTTGTTATTATATTTCTTATAATAAATATATTTTTACATAATATTGTATACTATTTTGTAGCCCATTAAATAAATTATAATAGTAGTTGAATATTTATGAAATTTGATTTTTAGATAAATTAACGGGACGCTACAATTTTTTTAAAGGGGGGCGCATTAATTTTTTTAAAAAAAAAGTGGGGCGCCGGTACAAAAAGGTTGGAAACCACTGCACTAAGGTATCGACAACGAAAGGTTGTTGTCATTCTCTTTTTAGATTTTTAATTAATTAGAGTTTTTTTAAGTGTTGTGTGACCTAAGAAGTCAATAGATTGTTATATTTCCTATAAATTGCAACATTTTGTTTCAAGGTGTTGAAAATATTATTAATTTGATTTTGATCGTAATTGTGTTTTAAATACTTCAACTTAAAAATTCATGAACACATACTGCACTTCTAAAAACATTAATCATGGAATTTCGGATTAAAAAATAATCTCCATATTAAAAGAAAGCGAAAGAAAAAAACGCAATATTCAATTCTCAGCAATAGAGATTATAACAGTGTTCTTTAGTATATGATAATTCACTGTCTCTAATAACTCTTAAATACACTAAATTGTATTAGCTATCACTTTAAAACATGCCACTTTCTGGATTAAATTTCTAATTCTCCAGACTGTTTTCGGCTTTGCTTTTCCCTTACAATGATAAAAATTCAAAAGGATAGATTCCTTTGATAGGTTTAAAAAATTTGAAAATTAAAATTAATTTGGATAAGCGTAATGGGAACTACAATTATAACAAAAGAAATGAGCAACAGACGCTATATTAAATTTTCAAAGGATTATTAAAGACATAAGAAGAAAGGATTGCTTATTTTTTTTGTTTATGTAGCAACGAAGAAATAAAAATCAGGTATAACATAATCCTGACTTAGTTTAACACATGCGTAATATTAGCAAACTTTCTGGCCACACAGAAATGAAGAAATAAAAATCAGATCCCGAAATAACATAATCATAACATGATCTTGAGTTAACTTATTACATGCTTAATATTAACAAAATTACAAAGAGAATAAAATAGTTTAAAATGATAGAAAATTCCAGAACTTACCTTTAGTAGCTCGAACAGCTAACTAGACTACAAGAAAATCGTCACAATAGGTGTAGGTGAAGGATTTACTGGGGAGTGGTAACTGAAAAGAAAGAAACAGTATTTCTGTATTTCTATAGTATTTTTAGTCTAAAATGCTGACTAAACTGTCAAATCTCGTAATTCAAGGATATGAGGTTTGGTAGTTTATCCAGCGAAAAGTTTTAAATTTCATCAAGGAATCAAGCCAAGCTAAAACTAAATTTATGTAATTAGGCCTCATCAAATGTTATATTTTAGAAACAATATTATTATCAGTGATAAAAAGGAACAAGAATAAACACGGCCAAGCAATTTTTAATTTATTGTATATCATATGCCAAGTTATTATGTTATCTTTTTTAATACCTTGTTTCCATGGTTAACTTTAGAATTGATCCTTGGGAAAATATCTTTAGAAAATTCCAACATTTGCGTAAGCTTACCTTTTTTTATGAAATGTCTGTATCAACCACAATATAAATGTAATTTGACCAATAATGAAATAAAATAAATTGAAATAAAAAGATAAGACTTACCGTTTAATACAAGATAAACGTTTGGCAGGAAATATTTAAATACATATTGATTGTTTTAAATCACCAAACTGTAAGTAAAATATTTTTATTGATAACCTCTTCCATAGGGATAAATGTTAAAATTTCAGCAAATTTCAGATTGTATCCGGACATCTCGTTCTATTGCTATTTATAGTGCACCAAGTGAGAAATTAAAATCCAAAATTATTGTATGAATATAGTCCAAAATGAAAAAGTCATTAAAACCTTAAAATAAACAGGAATAATAATAATGATTTTTTCCGCTTAAAATGCGCACCTTTTGAAAGCCATTACAAAAAAAATAATGTTTGGTGTTTTCAGGTAAAAATAGTTTGGATTCTTTTATTGTCAAAAATGAAACAGAACATAATTATTTGAATGGAATTGTATTAAAGTAAATTTGCTAAAAACGAGTTTTAAAAACGAAATATTGTTAACTCTTGAGTTCGCAATCTAAAAACAATACTGCAGAGAATCGGTTTTCGCAGTGATAAACTCAAGTTTCACAGTAGCTGCGTCCAAAAGAAAGATCAGGAGAAAACAGTCATTCCATGAATTTTCTCCTCTTTTATATCTATGAAATACGGCTCATAATGAAGCACCTGCCTTGACAGAGTGAGTTATTGACGATTTTTGTTTATCTGCTAAGCCTCATGCAGCAATTATGTTGTTTTTTGGGTCAAAGAAGATAGTTTCTTATAAAGAAGATAACAGATGAGTCTCACATAGTAATTATTTGATCGATGATTTTGTGACTAAATAGAAAGTGATCCTGTAAACTTTATTCCACAAACCAGCATCTACACATGCATTTACCGGTTAGAGTTTTAAAAGCTTGCACGCTAACATCTGAAAAAAATGCCATTTTTGAAATAACAAATGGTGATTTCACATTATAATATCGAAATTTAGTACATCGTATTTCTGAATATGCGATGTATAAATACATAGAGATGCTTTCTTTAAGCTATATACTTATTTGAATTTGTTGATTAGATAAAAATATAACTGAAAAATGTCAAAAAAACTTTGCAGCGAAAATAAATTTACTTGAATCTTTTTTTATTCCTACTAAAAGAAATAGCAACTATTCTTATTTTAGAAATCATGCATGATTATTATTACATTTGAAAGTTAAGTTTTGAATGTCGTATTTATGATTAGATTATGAATAAATACTTAGGTATTCTTTGATTGCTAGTATATGAGTATTCATTGATACCTAATAACTGAATGTATAAGAATTCATTGATTCCTAGAAACTAAAAAAGCAACAGATCTCATTTGAAAAATAAGGCATGATTATTACACATTTAAAATCTCAAGTCTTCAATGTTGCATTTATGATTACGTAATGAATAAATATACAGAGAATCAATATTACTGCATACTGTAGTACCAATTGATGGATATAAATAAATAAAAATTTGTAAAATTTTGATAACAATTTCTCACAGAAGTAAAATTTACTTAATTTTGCTTTCGTCCCTACTAATTAACGTAGAAATTCCATTTTAGAAATTACGTATGATGATTTCACAATAGGAAATGTAAGACTCTCGCGTCGAAATTATGAATAGTTAATGAATAAAAGGACTGGAAGGCATTTTTATATAATATTGAAATTTTACTTGATCGATTTGATGGAAATGTGTTAAAAAAGTTTTATACGTAAAAGTGTTTTATATAAAATTCCACATGTATTTATTAAAATTGATAAAAAGTTTAAGGTAAGCAAAGCAAGTGTGAATATGTACAAAAAATAAAATGCAGAAGTATTGATTACATTTAATTGATGAGATTTATTAAAATATGCATTCAGCAATTTTATGCAAGGTAACCTTTGCTCTAAAAATAGGTGGATTTTAGCTTTGAATGATTCCAATTTTCTGAGTACTTTTAAAATAGAATAAGTGTATGCGCGTGCGTGTGCTTGCATGTATTTACCTTTCCTTTCTTTAATTGAAAGATGATCAAATAAAAGAAGAAAACCTTTCTTGCAACTATTATCATGGAATCGTGCTCATAAAAAATTCAAGAAATTTATGCCAGCACATTTTAATAGTATCTAATAGTACCTACTGAACTTTAAAACAACCCGTTTTGCTTCGTACAGAACAATTTATTACATCAACATGTGAGGATTTAAATTCATTAGAGCTCTGTCAAGATAATTTGAACAATTTCGTAAACTGTTAATAGCATTTTTCACAACTTTTATTTTCTTAAATTTCAATTAGGACTTAGTTGTAAATTCCTATCCATTATAGATTATAATATGTTAGTAAGAATGCCATATCTTTTAGGTTGAAATTATAAATTATACATAATCTGAAACTTTAAAAACAGTATATCAGCATTATGATGAAAAAAACCCATTCTTAGAACATTTTATCTTTCATTTCTCAAGGAAGGTTATTATAGAACTCAAATCTAGAAGCACTAGTTTCTACAAATAATAAAAAGAATCGCTTATATTACAGCAGATGATAAGAAATAGAATGAGAATGAAGTTTTGCGCAATTTTATGAAAAATAATTTTTAATTTGTGTATTAGTTGTGCTATGTTTCAGAACAATTATAAATAGCTACGACTGTTTGTTTTGCATTCTTAATTGTATATTGTGTGCGCACGTATGCATGCAAACTTGAGTAAGAGTTTTAGGGATGTTTTAAGGCAGATATAATTAGTTTCATACAATAGCCTTTCTTTCCATATCATAATTTATTCTTTTGATCAGGGGAAGGAAACTTTAAATCCTTCGTTGAAGAGTGTGTTTAAAAATCTTCCGAATATGGCAACAATGATCAGACGTACCAAAGATACAAAACAAAAAGAAGATTACAGCAAGAAATAAAAATAGAAAAAAATTAATTAAAAGAATAAATTTGGAAGATTTGTCACACTTTTAATTCCATTGAAACGAGAATATAAACTGAATTTGTTTGTTCCAAGTCTATATAATATACACAATGGAAGTTTTATTTCAAACAGAAACCGTGATAGAAGCCTTACTTTAAGTTTTTACTTCAAACTGTAAATGATATAGCAATCAAATTTTGAGATATCTATAAAAAATTAAAGTTTCTGAATTATGTTGCTAATTCCTTTTCAAACTGCTGATGGTTACACTTTTGACTTTAAAATATTAAAATAAACTTGAAAGGAAACTCAACGTAGCGTAAAAAAGAGTAAAACTGCTTTCATAAGTTATCTTTTGAGAAACTAATTTTAATTATAATATTTTGCATTAATAATTAAGGAAGAATTGCTATAATTTTAAAGAAAAATTATTAATAAATTAAAAATTGCATTTTGATGTAAAAATAAGGAATATTTAGAATTTCTTAGAAAAAATTATAAAATATCGTCATTTCAAGCGTGAAACAATTCAAATTAAATAGATATTTTTAAAGATATGATTCGCGAGAGAAAAATATTTAGTATTGCTTGTAGAATCATTGTAGACCATTATTTCATTTAAATCACATATAATGCCATAAAATACATCAACATACAGCTTTTTAAAAATAATAAAGTTTATTGTATCAACAGCAGTTGGTAAATGACTCTTTAAAATTTTAAAATAATATTTTTAGACAATAATAAAGAAGCAAATTCTCTTTCAGATATGAAAAAAACCAGACTAGTGAACATAACTGCAATTGAAACTAAACATGCATAAATTGAAAGCAGACTAAAGTTAGACATTTTCTGAAAATTAATAAAATGATTGTGGCAGAAGCCATAAAGCAAATCTTGGATTTATATACAAAAAAATTAATCTTTGGTAAATTCTTAGGAAATGCATCACTTTTTGCTCATATTTTTCACCTAGATATTATTTTATCTTGAACCTTTCTCAACATGGATACTGAAACATGAAAAATATCTAGTGCTTTGTTATTGCTGAATACAGAAAACATTTTCCAATACCCGCGACAATATTATTGTTATTCATGAACGCTCGATAACACAAGCTTGTAAAATATATTGAACATAAAAAAAAGTGAGTGGATACTTGTATAGTGCTTTGTTTTTTTCAGTGAAAAAATAAAGCTATATTGGTATAGCTGGTGAAAATTGCAGTTACCTGAATGTTAACACTGTGAAAGATTAAATTTCCTGTTATTATTGTTCAAAACATAATTTTTTTTTTTCATTTTACCCTAAAAAAAATGTGTAGCACAAGAAAGCTTGAAGTTCTCGAGTTTTGTAACTTCCTAATTAGCATTGTATAACATCGATTTTGTGTTCGGATCGCTACACTATTTTTTAAAATTTCTTATAGAGTTTTAGGCAAAATAATTTATTTGAAAACTGATCGACATCTGACATTTTTGTTTGATTTCGAAAGTAACCTCCTACAGCCAGCTTGATCAGAAGAAAATACTAAAATATGCATGGGCCCTTAGTGTTTGAATGCTTCTGGGAAAGTATTAAGGATATGGATTATATTAAGTAGGAAATCATGAATTATAATGAATAGCTTTAATATTTCAATACAAAGCCTTTATCGAAACACGAATTAACTTATTAAGCATCTAAGAGACATAATATATATTCTGCATATGAGAAAAATTTCGCTAGTGTCATATTAATCTGCTATGATTTCTTAACACCAAAGGCGGGTTTTAACCAAATAGTCTATTCAATATGCCTTCTTTAATTAATTTCAAACATCAATTGTAATTCGATTTAAAAACGAATGTGAAATACGGATACCGTATGACGCATATTCTTTACAGATGGAATTAACAAGTTTAACGCTTAACTGGGGAGATACAGTTTTGTAGACCTCATCTCCCCAGTTAAGCATTAAGCTCAAATGAAATTTACAATTACTCCATTTACACTCAAATTAAATTGTCTAATGAATGCATTAGTATGAAAAAATGTCAATATATTTCTCAGATGTTTTACTTGATGTATAAATATGTTTTAGAAATTTTTTAAATATATTAATCATTGAAAAAAAGTAAATGCATTGAAACATATATTTTGTTCTCATATTACATGTTACTATATACAAGGTGGCCAGAAATAAAACACCCCTACTCTGACCTCCATGGATATCGAACTACTCAGTGTAAAGGCTCAAAATTTTGTACACATACTATTCAAAATATGGGGAAACGGATTTCATGAAAAAAAAATTAGTTCCTGAAATCACCGATAGGTGGCGCTGCACAACTGGAACTATGATCAAAAGACACAAATAATAATAAAAATTAAAATGTTTATGCGGAATGGAATGCTTCCATGCTTCCTTTTTAATTTTTCTGCCCCTTATGGAAAATAAAAATAGTAAAGAAGCTAGAACTCCCGTTGTAACTGCAATTTCATACTGTAACCAGAAAAATTTGCATAAAGCATGGTTAGAAGCCATGTTCTGGGTATAAAAGAAGTTAAAAGGTGGGGAATGTCATTCTTATTAGTGATGGCTGTCACGCTGCCAGAACGCGCTTTGCTTGTGAAGTTGTTTTACGAGAATAAAGGAAATGCTCCAGCAGCACTTCGAGAGTTTCGCCGACTTAAGGATTTGCGTAAGGGACCATTGCTTCCACAAGCTCTCAGGAGAATGATCGCTCGATTCGAGGAAACTGGACATCTTGGAGTTCAGCCTGGTCGAGGACGCAAACCGGTTCGTTCAGATGTCGTTGAAGATGTTGCCACCGGTATTGTTGAACAGTCAATGGATAATGTTTTAGGCTGCAGTAGTGCACGTGCAGTGTCACGACACTTGGGTGTTCCCTATAGCACAGTGTGGAACGTACTCAGAAAAATGGTGCATTGTTTCCCGTACAAAATCCGCCCTAATCAACAATTGCTGGCCACAGACAGGGAGATGCGACTGACCTTTGCATTGACATTTCTTGCTAGAGTTGAAGTGGATGCATCGTGGCCGTGGCAGATTCTGTGGAGCGATGAGGCCCATTTCCACCTCAGTGGAACAGTGAACACCCATAACTGTCGCATATGGGACACGACAAACCCCCGTACCTTCCAAGAGATTCCACTCCACTCACCGAAAGTTACAGTCTGGTGTGGATTCACAGCCACATTCATCCTTGGACCGTTCTTTTTCGAAGAGGTTACTTCCAATGGCCTTGAGACATGTACCGTGACAGCCAACAGGTACAAAAGGATGCTCGAAACATTTGTTGTACCCCATTTGCAGCAGCGCCAATGCCTTGACACCATTACTTTTATGCAAGATGGAGCACCTCCACACATTGGACTCCCTGTGCAACAGTTTCTTCGCCAACATTTCACCACTGACAGAATAATCAGTCGCGCGTTTCCGACAACTTGGCCATCTCGTTCACCGGATCTTAATCCGTGTGATTTTTGGCTTTGGGGACACTTAAAAAACCTTGTTTATCGAGAACGTCTGATAACCTTGGCAGATTTGAAAGAGAGTATCAGTCTGCATGTGAGAAGCATCTCAGATGACCAGTTACGATCCGCAGTTGAACAAGCTGTCCACAGACTTCACATTTTACATCTTCAGGAAGGGAACCATATTGAGCAGCATTCCCTGCATCGATAACGTCCTTGTTTCATGTATGCTTGGTACTTTCAAATAAAATGTGTTTAAAACGTGTTTTTGTGTCTTTTCAGCATACGTCCAGTGGTACAGCGCCACCTATCGATGATTTCTGGAACTAAATTTTTTTTTCGTGAAATCCGTTTCCCCATTTTTTGAATAGTATGTCCACAAATTTTCAAGCCTTTACACTGAGTAGTTCGATATCCAGGGAGGTCAGAGTAGGGGTGTTTTATTTCTGGCCACCCGGTAAATATTCTTGAAAAAACTTACTACGTTTCCTTTTTATGTCAGATTTATTTTTCTAGTACATAAAGGTATTTAGAAAAAAAATAAAATGTAAAATTCTCGATTATATGAAAAAAAAATTGACAATAGGTAAAATTTGCCCTTTTTTGTCTTTTGTGTCTTTCATGGCTCGGTTTTCTAATGCATTTTAAACATACAGGTTAAGAATAAGTATGAAAATTAACCTATAAATTCTGTATACATTTCTTTTGGTATATTATTATATTTTATAAATTTTTCAAAATACATGTTCACCAGAAAAAATTATGTTTGAACATACATATCAAAATCAGTTAAATGCAAACTTTTCTGTAAAATTATCATTAGTAAAATCAATTTCTACTTCATTTAAAAGTGTCCGGAGAACTGCTTCATAATCGAATCAGTAAACTGAATGATATTTAGATATCTAAGTTTTAGCGCCATCAGCTAAGCCTTGTTTAGCATTGGGACCCTAACAAGGGATGTAGTCTAACAGACCGAACTGAAAGAAATAACTGAATTACATTGATAAGCATCCACAGAAACTGGTTACAAAAGTGCACCATGTATACTGAAGGTCACAAAACAGGAAGCTATAGGATCAATCCATTCAATTGAGCAAAAAACAGAACAGAGTTCGCAGAAAGTCTATCGCTTGCGGTTTCACAGATGGCTCGTACCCAGTTAAGGCTTAAGCTAACCATATGGACATACCGTTCATTAAATTCATTTTTAAAAAATATAAAACAATGAAAAAAAAGTTTATATGTATATATATATATATATATATATATATATATATATATATAATATATGAACCTCAATTTTTCGGATACACTAGAGAAGTGTTTAGAAGAAAAAGATGGAAGAAGCGGAACCCTAATTTCCTTTCCAAAAACATGCTACTAAAAAACTTGATTTAACATCTGAAAAAACAAACAAACAAAAATAATGAGCAAGTTTATAGTCATGTAAATACTCTCTCTGCACTTTGAAATAATTTTAAAACTGCATAACTATTTTTAATTTTTTTTCCTTTCACATATAATTAATGTAGAAATAGTAAGTACTACAACTGTTAAAAAAGTCTGCTCCCACATTTTATTGATCTTAACGTTTTAGGCCTCTCTAAATAAGTTATCTTTGGAACTCCATATATCTATTGATATTTTGTGTGATTGGAAAATAATTCAAAAGTACTTTAAAATATACAGATAAATTTCTGTGCAGTGTATGGATTTGTAAGTAGCTATATAATTTTATATGAATTCCATTAGCAGAAAGTTTATCTCTCTGTCAGGACACGAGCTCAGTACCTCAAGGAAAATGCAAAGAGCGAAATAATATTTTTATCACTAAAAATTTAAAATTGTAGTAAATTTTGAATGAATTCATCAAAGGATTGATTATCTTTTGATCTATATATTCGAGCATATGTATGTTTGCATATAATGTATATAAATCTTTGTACATGTTTTGGAAAAAAGCAAACATGATAACTGTATGCTTGGTAGTTTTTTTAAAATATTTTTAAATCGGTAATCAATAATATCAATAATGTAATACCGTTTTCATTTTTATTCGTTGTGGATATCTGCCAATTTATTTAGTTCAAAATCGATTAAATAGTATGATAATCTGTTTGCCATTTTAACTCTTTCAAATGAAATGTAAGCCAATAAGCTACAATGCTAATTATCAGCATAAATATTTATCGTTATTTTCGCAATTCATTTTGTATTTATATTATAATGTTATCAAGAATTCCTCACAAAATATTCTGAAAAAGAAAAAAGCAATTATTGAAGCAAAAATCTGATCATAAATCTTGAGCTCACTAAAGTCCTGCATTTTTCCTCAGCTTTCTTATCAGTAATATCCTATATAATATAATAATAGTTTAAACTTTGCTGTCTCTACTTTATTATTTCTTTGAAATCTTGTTCACATCAGTTTATAGGAGAGTTCGTTGCTGATATTGGTAATCTTATAATCAATATTTTTCTGTTCGATTATCCTATTATGTTGCCAACAAATCATAATAAGAAGCATTTATATATAACTTATGAGCAATATCACTTGATTTCAGAAAGAGGAGGATTGTAACATGAGTTGTAATTTCAAAGTTTGAAATGTTCCTAGAAAATAATATCATTGATTGTTTGTTCATCGTCAAACCAATCCTCTTCTACAACTGAATATTAATATCTTCTAAATCCGTTACGAGTTCGAAAAGAATTTCTAGATTTTCTAAATTGTCTTCATATATTCTTACAACTATCAAAGCGGAATTCGAAATTTCGAAATAACGAGTAATCGTTCTTTTGAAACGATTACTCGTTCTTTGAAGATAATAAATAGTATCTTTTGAAAATAAGTTATCCGTAGAGAATTTTTAAATTATTCATTTTAAATTGCGATGCGGGTTTTTGGAAAAAAATCAATGATTTATAATTTATTGTGGGCAAACTATTAATTTCAAGTAAACAATTTCTTGAAACGAAATACTTTCCAAATTTAAATAAGAAAATGACTCATTAATTAAGTCAGTTTTCTGTAAATTATATTTTGGAATTTTATATAATTTAGTATTTTTCTCAACTCTATAAAGGTGACTCAAAAATAATACTGAAACATAAAACTACACTGTACAACGCTAAAAATAAAGATTATGCTTAGACTGAGGATTTTATAAAGTAAATATTTTGTATTATTTCTAGTTAATACTACTCACAACTGAAAAAAATATATGCATTCTTAAACATTTTTGGACGTAGTAATTAAGAAAATATGCGATATTTAGAAAATCATACCTCATAATTACTTTTGACTTAATATTTATTTTTGAACTATGCTAATTGTGTTTAATAAATTTTGTACACTTTTTATAGTTCATCATACAAGTTTTATGAGACTGGAAATAAAACATTAAATTATAATTAAAAACTTATATGCATGTGAAAATGAAGTAGAGCCTGTTTTAAGTACATTATAAAGCAATAACATAAATTAGATTTATATACAAATTCATAAAACTTATTTGCATATGAAGTATGCTTCTACATTTCAAATAAATTAATTCGACAAAATTTATGCTCAAAATTCCCTAATAAAAGATTGTTATAAAAGAGAGTTATAGTACTGAAGAAAAAATAATCAAAATACATCTTGCCTTCTGTTCCTCGAAGACATAGTTAACAGTCTTACTATATGATTTTAATTTTAAATTTAATAAATTTTAAGCAGTTTATGGATGTTTAAAATACCTTTATGAAAGTACTTAAGCAGTCGTAAATTGCTTAAAGAGTTTGTATAATTTGTATGTTGTAAGGAAATATCACAAATTTTTATCAATTCTTTATTGAATTTATATGAAAACACTAAATTATATTTCTTCGAAGAATATTCATATAAAAAAAGGATTTCAGTTCAGGGTCAAATTGATTATGCCATTTAAGCCTATAAAGGGATAAAAAAATTCTGTAAGAACACTTCATTCTCTGGTACTTAATTTACAATTTGGAAAGCATTTCTTAATCTATTATTGGCTTATCAGTGAGGTCTCGGCATCAAAACCGAAAGGATTTATATTCAAATTAGGTTCCAGGGCAGAACTGTTTTATAAACGGGTTTAATAAAAAAAATCCCTTGAGGCTAAATCCCTTCCACTGGTGTGATGCGAGAGCTTGGAAATGTGGGTGCAAATTAAGTTATATTCTTGTCATTTGATCACGGCTCTATATTACGATGCTCCTCCCATAATAACTTATGTTGCTTTAAAACGGGACTTTCACATAACTCATACAATATTGTTTGAACAACTATGAATAAACTTTCAAAATAATAATTTTACTGAGCACAGAGAATGGTGCGTATTTATTCTGTATGAAAGCTGTTATTAGGTGAAAGCTATTTCTTTAAAAGCTGTTATTAATAGCTTAAAATTGAACTAATAACAGCGTTTAAAACAAGCTGTCATAAGTGAGCTAAATAGAATTTTTTTAAAAAAAAATCAGTACTTTTCCCTTTTTTCATCAAATTTTTCTGAAAATGATGACGCAAATGGTACAATTTTTTTAAATAATTAAATTTATCATTTTTAAATTGGATATTCGCATGACACATAAAATGGCTACTCAACTACAGTAAACATTTGGATAATCCTTAAAACAATTATAAGGCTTTAGCTTCAAGAAATTATAAGCTAATATCTTCGTCTCTCATATCAGACAGTTTGGTTACAATCCTATACTTAACAATAGTTGTATTATTTCTGATAGTGAACATAAATCTAGCTTTAGTATGGTGTATATACGTTTGAAACATACACTTTTAATCAAATTTTCTTATTTATGAGAGGACAAATTTTTATTTCCAAATGCTACTCTTTCTTCACAAAAAAATTCGACCATAAATTTGTCGAACTTGTGAATACTTTGTAGAATCTTGATTTATTATGTAATGTATTACAAAAGTAACTCAATAATTCAATAATGAAAAAGGATAAATACGTATTTCAAAGTGCTTGATTTAATTTACAAGATTAAAATTTTGGTTTGAAGCTTAGAAAAAAATCATCGAATTTTCCGATCAGTAAAATTTTCAGTTGATCTGAAATGATATTAAAAAGAAACAGAAAGACAACAATCAATTTCATATAATACATAGCATACGTAATATCAGCTGTATACATAGAGTAAAATCAACTGCATACCCATAAGAAAATTCGAGCTTTAATATTAAAGCTTTAAAAATATTATATTGGTATAAAGAAACTACGTGCGTGAATACATTTCAGTTTGCATAGTAGTACGATACTATTTCAAAGCCATGTAATACATGTTTTCAATATCATGAGTTGTTTTTCCGTCCTGGAAAAAGAAGTATTTCCTGAAGATCTAGCATTATATTTTATTTCATATTTCTTATGCACTTTCTTGCAGTTATTATTCTTCAGGTACCATTTTTATTTTATTTCCGTTTTATTATTTTTTGGTCGATGTTTTCTGATACCAATATATCATGCATTTTTGAAGTGTTCGTTTTTTTACTTCAGTGTCTTATAGAAGTATTTTTTGCTAAAAAGAAAATATGGTCAATTTTCATATGGGTTTCTATGCATTTCACAATATATTTTACTCTTTACACCAATATTTGTTAGTGCTTTTTTTATTTATTAAAAGTATTCATTTATAAATTTAATGCATTAATTATGAATATTTGCTGCATGTTTTATTAAATGTTCTGATTTAGATTTTCCATCATTTTTCTTATCTTTCTCATTCCAAATATATATATATTTTCATTCTTCATTTCCTTTCTCATTTTGAATTTGGTCTTCATTAAAGTAATTTGTAATTAAATGCTTGAGTAAAAAGTCATAACTCTGAAAGTTTATGTCTTAAAAAGAAGACATTTAAAAATTAATCTACTTACATTTTTGAAACTCATGCGATTTCAGAATTCAAAATCTGTGATATCAGAAAATCACAAAAGTTGTGTAATGTTTTAATCAATGTAAAATTCTTTTTTTTACTTTTAAATGAAAGGAAAAAAATAATTTTCCTACAGTAAAATCGTTTTATTGAATGCTTATATGTAAAAATCATTTTTTAATCTTAAATTTATTACCTTGATCAATGTTTTTAATCGGGAAGTGACGCATAGTGTTAGAGTGCAGACTTTTGGACTGAAGAATTCCAAATTCCAAACCGTCTTACATCCAGTGTTCTTCGTATTTTAAGACTTGATACCTGACAGTTTACAAATGGAGAGTAGGAAATACTCAAAATATCGTGGTAAGGAAGTAAAGAGACAAGGTGTCTCCATTTTGATCTGATTATTTTTCTACAGAAATTGCGAATTCCATCCTAAAACAACTTGGTGATATTTCAATAGCTGAAATTCCAATAATTAAACAAAATGAAACTAACCGAACACTTTAATTCCTCTAAGAAGGCAGATATAATATCTTGCATGTGTAATTGTTTTTTGTACATAAATAATATATTTGCTTAATAGAGAATTTTTACCTTTATATTTAATAATATTTACACTCTAATATGGGAAAAGAGCTTGGAATTATTGAGGTTTCAAAGAAAATTCTTAGGTTCTTTATATTAAAGTGGAGCCTTTGTTAAGGTTTCTAAGATGTTTTATTTAAAAGCTATTGGATAAGTAATGTTATTATTATTATTATTAAGATAATGGTTTACTAACTCTCTTCAAAAACGGCAAGTTAAGATATAGTTTGATACTAATTAGTCCATGCAAAACATTTTTAAAGGTATCTTCGATTGCATACTATAGTTTTATGAATTTCTTATTAGTATCAAACAAATGACAAGTAAATAAATTTATTAAACTCTCAAAATAGATATAATTTAAATAAGATGTCTAAATTAACTGTGCATAAAGATTTAATCTCCATACTAATATAAAACAATGAACCTCGCAACATATATTAATAGAGGTATTTAGGTATTTATTACTAGATAAGTTGTTAAAAGTATTTTTAAGATTTAAAAAATTATTTCGCTTATGAAACAAAACTTGGAGTACTTTTCAGGACTTATTACATATTATATATCAATAATATTGAAAAGAAATATGTTTTTTTTGTTTTTTTTACGATAACCCTTTTAGCTTTTGATCTACTAATTGAGTTCCAAAGATAACTGATTAAGATTCGTTAGATGCAATCTAACGGATCTATGTAAAGTACCTTTTTTTTTTTTCAAATACATTTGTGATTCCATCCATTTGTCTATTAAATTTCTTACTTCTGAATAAAGCTTATGTAGTTCAAATTGACTTTGATGTGTTCCAAACCGATGTTTTGATGGAGAAAATGCTACGATACTAGAATAGGAATGAAAAAGAGACCTGCTTGATATTTTCGTCTTTCTCTTATACGATTACATTATTTTTCCTCATTTATTATACAACTTGTTCTCAAGGTTTATGTTCTTTTTTTAACTGTTACCTGTCGAAGAGATCATTAGTGGCCAAAATATACGAAACCCTTATAGCCATTAAGAGAAGATTATTCCTCTTTCAATTTTTATAAACTTCTAATCATTTTCTTTAGGCTTGGATTTTCATATCTTTATCGCCTGATTAAATAACTAATAACAAAAATAACATAATTAATTCATGTTATTTTGCTATACATGTTAATTTTAGTAGGGAATCAGATACAAATAAATTATGAAACATTTTTCATTTGTAGTTATGCTCCTATTTATTTAAATTTAAATGATCTCCGGTTGGTTGCCACCTAGAAATTGAACCAACATATACTTGGAAAATTTCCAAATTGTATATTGTCTTTCATTATAAATTTCTCAGCAAATTTTTATGGTGATTTTATATGTAAATACATATTGCAAAAACTAAAATTGTTAAAGTATTTACAGAACCTTTCCTGAAAGAGGATGTTTTCACACTAGGTTTATAATAGAATATTCAATAATTCTCTTCGCTGCCTTAGGATTATAAAAATGAGCAGTTTAATGATATTTTAATGTTTTTCTATTATTGATGGAGCAAATAGTTGAACATCTCAGAAGATTTATTTTATTCCTTTCAAAATTGAAGTATATAGCAGGCATTAGATTTTTGCAAAGACTTTAAGTAGTAACATTCCATATTCGGTTACTCTTCTGACGATATACTTTAATAGCGTTTTACAACCTTTAATAAAAACCTTTTATGATTATTATAACTTAAAAGCATTTTCCTGAAAATAGATTGAAAATTTTAATCTCTTCTTATTTCAAAAGAAAAAAAGAAGCAAAAAGACATCTCCAAATTTACAACTATACATGAAATTATACTAACACTTTTTCACTCATTCCTCTTTTAATGTTTTGAATAGGCTAATTTATAGTTCAAGTTGATATGAAACACAATATTTCTACTATTATATATTTGACAAATTCATGATAATGCTAAAATATAACAAATTCGTCAGTTGTTGGTGACAATGCATAATAAAGAATAGCTAAATAGATTTTGACTGCTTTAGATTTGTGAGCTACTGTCTTATAGAAATCATTCAGAAATCTAGTAAACCAAAAATGCACATAATAAAAATGCAAGATTAATCTGGCATTCGGAGATCATTCTTATTTAATACTTTAAAATATATCAAGCATTTCTTTTGAAAAATTATTTTGAGTGAAATAAACTTGCATATATTTTATAGGCTTGAAATCTCAATCAGAATTTTACTTTTCCCTTAATGCGAGCATTTTGTTATTTCAGAAAAGGATAATTTTATATTATCAAATGTACGTTAATCTATTTTACAGTTAAGTCAAGAACTAAATAAAAAAGAGAACTTATTGTACTAAGTTGTACGGATTTTAGAATTTTTTTTCAAAACTAATGAACTCCGAAGCTGGAAAATCAAATCATCTTTAAACACTTTTAATTAACTTCATATGTTTCATGAGTGTAAAAATCTAATTGATTTTGATTTTTACATGTGAAAATAAAGAAATGTTGTACTCTTAGTTCTAATAATAATATACTACTTTAATATTTTTTGAACTTGCTATACTTAATTATATTAGTTAATAGTTTACGTAAGTAATTTTGTTCATCACTCACAGCACCGCATGTGAATTTGAGAAGAAGTAGCTCTCCCGAATGTAAAGCAAAAAATATTGAAATAAAGTATTCTACTCTTTAGAACACTTATTAAAATATGCTTTTTAAAAATCTTAATAATAGGGTTGATTATTCATTTTTAATTTTTTAAATTCCTTTTTATAAATTTTATTGAAAGAAAATTTATTTTTTTAGGCTTTTTTCGAACATTAAATATGTGTCTTCCTCTGTCAAATATACTTTTTCATTGTATTTTCAGAGATATATATTTCGAATTCACAAGAAGACGAAGATTTCCTGTGTTGCAACTTTCAGAAAAAAATGGGCAAATATATATCAAGCATAAGAAATATCAATGAAATATTTCTTGCTTTTAGAACATTCCACAAGGTTATAAATATCATTTTTTGCAAAAACTATTGACTTCCATTCTGCGCGAAGGAATTCTTCCTTCTGTAATGTCCGAAACTATTTCATCACGTTCTTGTCTTTGAAACTTTGGATTTAAATTTAAACCGTCTGAAAAGTTGAGCCAGGATATTTTTCGCATTTAAATGTGTGAAAAATAACTGAACAATAAAAAAAATACTATCCATTTACATGGTCCGGGAAAGATATAAAAAATGTATAGTTTTATAACAGATGATAACACCTGTAAATTTAAATCAAAATTTTTGCCTTGTTTGTTAACATTTCATCATCCTAAAATATCCTCCGCTGTAAATTTTAAAGGAATTAATAGTATATAAATAGTAAAAGTTTAATATATAAATAATAAATAGTGAAATGATTCAGTAAAAAAGTATACTTTTAACTTTTAATTAGCTTTACTTTCAGTTTGCCCATAATAAAATGAAAATTTTAATTAAAATTTTAAAGATATTCTTTTCCACAAAGTAATTAAAATAAATAAATAAACTAAAAGTTTATTAAAATGGCCTTCAATCAAGGAAAAATTATACATAATAATTACATAATAACCATTATTTTTCAGTTTTTAGAGTCTAAAGAAATTTTTTCTAGTACTATATATCATGCAAGAAAAAACTTTGAACACATTTTCTAAATTAACATATTTCAGGTCAAGTGTAAACTGATCAAATAAGATACTAATTTTAATAATATGGCGTTACAAATTAAATTAAAAATCACTGTGATGATCAAACTTGTGGATCCATTATTCTTATTAAAGAAGGAAATATAAAAAAAATGACAGCGACTTTTAATTAAAGTTGATGTTGATAACACTTTTAATAAGAAAGACTACATTTTACGGGGAATAATTTTCACACAGGATAAGAGTTTGTTAAATATATCGCGGCATTAAAACCAATCTCACAACACTGGCTAAAATGTTTCTGAAGAGAAACCAGGAAAATTAATTCACCCATTTGGGAAATACCAGAATTTTCAAAGCGATTATGTCAGATATAACCACGATGGGATATAATTTTTGGCAATAAATTCACTGCTCTCTACACATGTCTTTTTTTTTTCATGCTTCATAGGAGCTTTAAAAAATATTATTCTGAAGTGTTTAAAGAGGGTATATCCACATTTTAAAAATTTGGAATTCTATTCAGTAATATTTAGAGAAATTTCATTAATATTTATTTTCTTTGTACTTCTTTTGTTGTGATTGAGAAGAATTCATGTTATACAAATTATTTCACGCCCTTATAAAGATTGACTGTCACTTCATTTCAACATTTCAGAGGCGTGATCCGAAATTTCATGCAGAAAGATAGTAAATTCATTGATTTGTTTCTGTGAAAATAGAACATATTATAGTCTTAAAGTTTTATATTTCTAAATTTAGTCGTAAGTTGCTGCATTGCATATAGTTATCACACTGTTTCATATCAAAGTATAACTTGCGGATTATTTTAATAAATTTTGTTAAAAAATTTCAAAATAGAAATAGTTATTAAAAAACATTTGAAAGCTTTTAACATTATAACAGTTTTAAATCTCTATTCAATTTAAATTTATTTCTGCGATATAAAATTAGGTTCATTTTTGTTTTACCTTTATTTGATTATTTTACCAAATGTTTATAATTTTAATTCTTAAAGTAATTATAAAATACTTTCGCATGTCAATCAATCTCTTCATCAATGCTATCTCATTATCAATTATAAAATGCTTGAACTCATTTCCAGTCTGATTTAGAGCTATAATATTTTATAAATTAAAATACTTATGTAAAAGAACATTTTATTTCCTTGGAAGACAAAATCAATTCAAACGTATAGGATAGTCTTTTTTTAAAGTAACTGGTTACCACTGATACTAATACTGTGTAAATAAAAAAATAAAATGTTTTGTATTTTGTAACCTATTATATAGTACATTTATTGGTTTCCCTTAATATTTTTTAGAAATGTATTTCTAGGAAAAATTAATTAAAGCAAATGTATATGTATATAAATATTTTCATCTAATTCAAATAATTTATACAAATTTGTTTTTCTGTAAATTCATTCCATAAGATACAAAAATATTCTGAAGAGTATTCCAATTTTGATACGTGTTGAACTGTTTACATGAAAAGATGTACCCATATGTCATTAATTTTTATTCAACGAACGGAAAATGAGAATAGGTAATCCCATAAGAATTTTTAAATTCTAAAACTCTTTTTTTATTAATATTAAAACAGATTTTTCATATAATAAAATCCCTGTAACACGGATAAATGACCACGAGTTGAATGAATACGTTTTGTTTATAGCCAGGGATTGTCTTATTTTTCCCGAATTTATTAAGTCAATATCATTTCAAAAGTTAAATGTTCCATTATTTCTCACACAGAGGTTGAAGATATTGCTGCAGATATTATTATACTAGAGATATTAATTAATGTGCATTATTTTATGTGTAGATCAAACTACAGGCAAACTTCAACGGATTTTTATGTGGAAAACTTATTCTGAAATTTTTCTTTCGTTGGAAAAATTTACACTTTAGGCAAGAATAATTTCGTGCTTACACTATCACTTGAAAATGCTTTACTAGAAATAGGGCAACAGATATCTTTATAAATATAAAACAAATCTCAGCTGCAGAAAATTTGGTTGATACTTCCAAATCGTGAGCCGTGACGACTCTTTGGGAGCATCGATTTGTCCTTGCCCTAGAGATCTAGAATCGGGCCTTTTATCTCAAAGTCAAATTAGAAAAGTATTTCCAGTGGTAAGGAGTTGAAAGAATTCCTATGTGAGTTTTTTTTTTTTTTTTTTACTTAGAATTTGCCATTCTAGCAAAAGTGTTGAGGGTACACTTTCTTATCGATGTGGTGAAGAGCAAGAAACTCTAAAGGGAATAAAAGTGGGAAAAGTTTACCTCTATAAGTAAAGACTTTATTATACGCATTGACTTAATTTTTGACTTAAAATTTACAAAATCTGTATACTTCATGTAAAAGAAATGTATATAGATAACAAAAATAGTAGGAATTTTATTTAAGGTTTTATCTGTATATAGAAATGGTAATGCCAAGTATTTTCAAATATGTGATAAAATCTAGAAAATTATATAAAATATTCGATAGTATTTACTTTATACATAGATTGAGACTGTATCAAAAATCTCTCATTTCTCTGTGCGTCTATATAAAAACGGTATTCATTCATGATAAAAATAGTTAGAATTTTCCCCTTTAGTTATGGTTATAGTTATAGTCGAATGTAAACATAGTACACATTTTTACATCCATTTCCGAAGAATGTAAAATTTCAATATAATACTTGCTAAATTAAGCGGGATGAGTAGGCGACAGAATGTGAAGAAAAATTGTTACATTTTATGCGAAAAGGTTGATATTTTGTTTCTGCAGAAGCGATTCCTTGAAAATAATTTGTTTTAATGTAAAATTTACATCTATGTCTGACTCAAGAAATAATGTTTCTTAGTGTACTATTGTTATGATTTTGCTTTTTTGATTGGTTTGCTGTCAGATTTTATCAGTGTTTTCATAATAATTTTAATGTTAGTTACTTTTACGATGAAGTTTCTTACTTTTGTCTTTGAATTAATTTTTATTTGAGAAAATAATTGTTTTCCTCATATTTCATTATTAGTTAGTGTGGTTTTAGTTTTTAGCACAGCAGTTGTTTTAGAAAACATTCTTATTTAAATTGTCTTGGTTTATATTTATTCTTATGAAATTTTCTAAATGATTTTGCTCTCCATTATTTGATTTTATAAAACGTTCAAATCTTGTACATATATATTTTCTTGATGACAATGGATTATACTAATATTTTTATCAATTATCTGCTAATATTTTAATTAAAAAATATTTTGATGTAATCGTAGTGGCATCAATAAGCAGGGAATTTCGTAAAAATAATTTCAAGATTCTATAAAAATTTGTAACAATAAATAATATATTTAAAAATTGCTTTTAGGAAATGGCTTTTAAAGAAATCTCTTTTTTAGTAATTCATAGACATGTGCTTTTAATTTAAGTACATATTTTAGAAATAGTAATGTTTTCAATAGTTTTCTTTAATCAATATCAATGGTTCCAAATATTATCTATAGAATTTTAGGAAATTTTTGTCAAAATATTTGGATAAAGAATCAAATAACAATAAAACCAATTTTTGATTAAGTAGATTAATTTTCAAGGAAAATTAACTATATTTTAGTTTGCACAATATATATACTTAATTCAAAATAAAATAATTTAAATATAAGAATATTTTAAAATTTCACTTTCTATCCCTTATATTTATATATAACTTTAAGTTGAAGAGTAATTGAAACAGCTATCTCTGTCAGCACAACCTCAATCAAAGTAATGACTGACATTAAATGGCTAATTAATAAGTTTTATCGAAATAAAATTATCGAAATTAGGCATGTTCTAAACATAGCTTCAAGGATGTAAGTATTTTACATTCATGAGTTACTAAAAATATATTTTCATCTGAAACTTTAATCGGTCCTCACTCCAACAAAAAATTCAAAATGGGATACCTAATAATATACGACATTATAAGTAGATTACTTAGCTAACTTTTTCTCTAAAAATTAGTTTTAATTGCTTTCTGTTATAAATATTCTTATCTAAGAATTAGTTTTAATAGCATTCTGTTATAAATAACTTTATCAAAGTCTTTGTATCAGAAAATCTACGGTTTATTTATAGATCGCGAATATAAATTGGCACACTCCATGATCTTAATATTGTTGGGAAAATGTTAAGGCAAAATTTGGAAAAATGTACAACAAATTCTTATTCCTTTTCAAACTTTTTCACCATAAAATTTAATCTTTGTTATAAAGATTATTCTCAATAACTTTGTTTAGAAGTTATTAAAAATCTGTATCATCAATTTTTTGCATAAATAGCCTTCTTAATTTGGAACATTGAATCCATTTCACTAGTTTAATCACAAAGATTTTATTGTGCATTGTTGAAATTAAATATTAAAATAAATTTCTTGCTTGAACAGTTCACACACCACCTGAAATATATTAATTTAAGAAGATGTCCATTTTTTTTCCCTTGCGAATAAAAAAGTATTAGAATTTTTTCGGACATTAAAAACTTACTACCAAAATCGATTATAAAGGCATATAATACTTGCAAGATGAAAGATATTTTTAACAGCATTTGTTTTTATTTATTGATTCCATTTCTGTGGAAAAAGGATAAATTATAAATTTAATATTATAATCTTATTTTGTTAAGTTTGAATATAAGTAACAGATAAAGATTGATTATCAACTTTTTGTGCTGCTTCTTTATATATATATATATATATATATATATATATATATATATATTATTTGCATATATATATATATATATTAGTATTTTACATCATTCAAATGCAATTGGGACATAGGGCTACAGGACATTGTCTACTTACAGGATGTTTTCAAGCAAAGCATATAGTAGATGTTTTTCATTTTTTTTAGGACAGATGATGCAATATTTCCTAGTAGATAATTTTAGACTATTATATGCATGTACTTTTTCTTCTCCTTACCAAGTATTTTCGAAACTGAAAATCTCACTTCCTGACGAAGACGGATATTTGTCAATATTCTTTCTAACTCTTCACTGGCTAGTTTCTTTGCGAGATTCTTCATAAAATCTAGCCTTGACTCTTTTTTGTAGTCTCGTGTGGCCTTGTATATAACAAATGCGTTAACAGCACTTATATCCATAAGCCGAAAAAATATCGCCGTTGCCCACCTTCTAATTCTCCGACCAGTACAATAAATGGCACATTTTTCATCCAAGGCATCAACACCAGATTGGGTATTATTATAAAAACTGATAATTTCTGGCTTATTGATAACTTTTTCTTGGGATATCAATGAGCGCATAGACGATACTAGAAACACAGCCTTGCCTTTTTTAGGAACATGTGATACCAAGGTTAAATCCTTCGAAAAACCATAAATTGAACTCTCGACTTCTCTTCTTCTGTTTGGAAGGAACTCTTTAGGTATTTCTGGTTTGTTTGCTCTTAATGTTCCAAAATATGTGAAGTTTTTTTT
>JAPMOQ010061359.1:394144-430631 GCA_026543055.1 Argiope trifasciata
ATATATATATATATATATATATATATATATATATATATATATATATCGATTGAAGAAATTGTTTATAACATCAGTTAAAGCCATAATTTTCAGTCCTTATTTGAATGGTTTACTAGGCATACACTATTGGGAATAAATCAAAATTCTCCTATTTATATCGGCAGCATCCGCAATCGGGTTCAAATTTTTGGTTTCGATGCAGTCGCACAGGAGCGGGAATTTAAAACTATATGCAAATAAGATGACTCTTATTTGCATATCATTGAAGAAGAGGAATTTTTGTTTTATCGCCGTAAGTGTAAACAAAAAATAAAATGTTAGGTAATAAGATTGACTGAACTTTTTAGATGTTGTTTTGTTGTCGTTGTGTGTGTGTCAAACAGCTGTGCGTCATACGATAAGTATGTTTTTTACTTTTCGTTCTGGTTACAAGATGTAACCACGTTTAAAAATAAATTCCAAGTTATTTTCTAATCGTCATTGCGTGGTTCTTTTTCTTAATAGATAAATTGCATTTACTAATTAGGCCTAATTTATCTCAAAAATATACATCTTGAATTTATTCCTTCTTCTAAAACTAACAAGCATCTTGCCGACACATGCTGAAGGAGCAATGCTGTAAACTGACTGAGAATTTTTGATTAGTGTTTCAACAATTTCTGATATTAATGCTATTGGATTTTCTCTTAATCTTTCTTCTCTCGTATATGGGTCATCAAATCTTAAGCATTCCAACAGAATTGTAAAAATTTTTACGTTCATGATACACCGGAAAATGTCCCGACCTGTGCCATCTGTAGCAAACAATGAACTGATATTTTCGAGGGTTGATTTAAAAGCAACAGTGTAAAACAGTAGATCTATAAAACCGCGTAATTTTACTATGTCCAAATAACGCAAATCTGACTTCTCTTTATCTTTATATTTTTGCCTAGTTGCAGCAAGTTTAAGATTTGTATATTTTACAATTATAAGACACACGTTGATCTAGAAAATGTAGGTCGTGGCTTCATTTTCAGTCAAGGATAACCGTTGAAAATGTGGACGAATTCCGGGAAGCTTCAAAACATTATTGTGCTGAAGTTTTCGGGAATGTGAGCTCACTAATGGCTTCTTGGATCACTTGAAACTATTTTTTCCCTTGCAATAGAAATAATCCGTTATATCGTCTCGCTCTTCTCCTGAATCTATGTCCGAAATTTCTTCACTTTCTTGTTTGCTCTCTTCTTCATGATTGCTTATGATCATTTCCGCATCATCATTAATATCAGAATCATCTTCCAACACTTCACTTTCTTCAAACCACTGCATTACAGTTTTATTAAAATCTGGATCACATGGTAGATTTTTTTTCTTCAAGGTCCTGGTTGAGTGTCACCCATTTCTTTTTTAAACAATAATACTGTATTTTAAATGAAGAAGAGGATTGCAATTCAAAATACGAAGAAATTAATCGGTGCGTTATAAATTTTTTAATCACACATTCAGAGACGTGGAGTCATAACGACTCCAGAAATAGCAACGAAAACTTTGAAAATTAGTATCTCAGTTTTATGCACATGTTTAAACTTGGACTTCTGCCAAAACACTGATAAAGGTTCTATTTGAAGGTACTGAAGAGACGATTGCACTCAAGGACGGAAAACCATGTGATAATCAGAGCCATTGAACAACGTGGAGTCATTTTGACTCCCGTCTCCAGTTACGAGTTAATTTTTATCCCGACTTTATAACACATTAGAATCCACAAGTTTGAAAATATTCGGAAGATGTTCTTTCTGAGCATTTTAGTCTCTCTGATATCATTTAATCATGATTTAGTGAATGCAAACAGGAAAATTAACTACTTTATAAAATAATTAAATTGTTAAGTGAAATGAATATCCTGTTCTAAAGCTATATGAAAGATATTGTGACAAGAACCCTTAATTTTTCACTACGCTCAATTGACAAGGACAGCATCTGAAACTATGTACCTTGTTGCTCAGAAGGAAATTGATATTTGACCTCAAACAGACGAGTGCATTTGAAAAGAAAGAGAAAAGCAAGAAATGGAGATCATTGCGGATACCTAATGAGGTCGTAAAATACGACTGCCCCCTAATTAACAAAGTAAAATTGTTTGGTATCCTATTTTTCATCTCTCTAAATACATTTCCGCAGACAGCTTAAAAATACTCCACTTTACAAACGTCCATGTGGCACCAGCAAAAGAACATTTGATGCTCTGACAGCAGATTAAATAATCATAGGGCCATGAAGAATAAGGAAAAGTTTTTATTTTTTGTCTAACTCATTTCAGTATAAACTAGCGTAGGAAACTACATTCACTCAAAATATGAATTGAGATTCAATACTATTTAAGAAAATAAGACATCACAGTTTATCGAAGAAAAATTCTTCTATTTATAAATATAAACAGTAGAGATAGTTTAATAATTTATTTATAAATAATCAATGATGTTTCCTGTGAGTTTATTAAATGCATCACATATTTATTTCCAAAGAGAAATCTGAAACAGAATTGCATAATTTCGTTTCTCACCCATATTTCGATTATTCTATCTACTCGTCTAACCCATTTAGCCTGAATGCCCATAATACACTCTTTAATCTTGGCATAATACACTCTTTTTTCAGGCTAAATCCCACACAATCTACAATTTTGTAAGTGGGTTTTCTTCCTCGTATCCCGTACTGTTTTCAAGATGGGAGCTCTCACTACATTATTTGTCACCAAATGGAGCTGTAACTGATCTCACCATGTCTGACATGGCCAATTATTTATGTCAAATACCAATTTTGTAACAATATTAGCAGCCGTTCCAATGTTATTGTGATGAAAAAACTTTAGTGGGCATTCTACGTACTCAATACTCATGGAAAGTTTTATTGTATTAAGTTTAATAAAATTTTAAATAAATAAATGCAAATGTATTTTAATAAAGCTCCATAGAGTTTCTATGCTAACTTTTGGATGAATTTTTTAATTCATGAATACAAAAACTGTATAAAAAATATTCATTTGTCTCAGAACTGTTCATAACGAGGATAAGGTGTCCGTTTCCTCTTAAATTTTTAGAAGAGATTAATTAAAAGAAAGCAGTTCATACACTTATATTATTTAAAATTAAATAAGATATTTTTTCTTAAAGTGTAGTGATTATTTAATAACAATTTTATGATATAACATAAGATATTGATAAAAATTAACTGAAAGTTGACATCATTTTAATGTTACATTTCCAAAGAATTCTATATAATACATGTGAATGAATTTAAAACAACATTAGAATGTAAACCTTTCCTCTATTCCTTTACAATCTATCGATTCTGTTTTCTTTATTCCTTTTGAGACATAAAAATATTCCTACATATTTTTTATTGATTCGACGTGCATTCTGTTGTTTTCTAAGAAAAAATATTTCATATATTTTAGTTTTATTTCTTTGGAAGATTATTTATTTCAAAACTTTAAACTAAAGGTATAAACATAAGTTTCCACCTTTCATTAATCTACTGATCTCATATCATGATACACTTGCCATTTTCTGATTAGAAAAATTTAACTTAAAGTTATTTGAGCTGTAATATCCTATAGGGTAGTAAAAAGTATAATAATAAACTCTTCGATAAGAAAAGGCTTAAATGTCTGCAAATTATTTTGTGGAGAAAAGAAAATTTGTTAAAGGATACTGTAAGTAATACAGCCTTTCTCTTTCTTAATTCGAGAGCTGTTTCATAAACTCAGAGAACACCATTTACAGATATCGACAACACAAAGAAAAGGTAAATAATACTGCCTATGTTATAACTTCTTTAGTGAACCTATCAATTTTCTAATAAATAAGAATTGAATAAAAATTTTATGTTGGTGTGCATAATATGATGTGAAGGATAAGCACGTGAATAAATATTTTTTGTTCATTTGGTAGCTTCTGACTTTTAAGGTAAGTCGTTATATGTCAATTAATTACCATACTAAATAGAATGATAAGTGAGATACACAAAAATATATTTATATTCTTACCTGTAATTCATGTTTCAAATGTTTAAGAAGATATCTGAATCACCTTGATATACGAATTGATATTCATTCATAAAACTTACCGAATCTCTGTGCTAGCTGCAGTTCTTTTGTTTTAATAGACAGAAAATAATAACTTACCTCAAGTCTAGATTTTAAGAAACCTATTTACTATTGTAATTAAAGAAAAGTGGAAAATATAGCTAACCAGAATACCTCTGTCATATAAATCCTACAGAATCTTATTCTTTCTAGCTTATCTTAATCAGTATGAAATAAAAAATATCTAAGTCAGGCAAACAATTTTTTTAAAAAATTCCATTTACACCAAAGTTTTATACAAATGAGATAGTTATTGAATGTATTTTTACTTATTATATTTTTTCAAAATTGTCTATTTGAACTTAATTAATAATCTGAATATTTGAAGAAAGAGAATGAAATTAGAATTGGAAAAAATTTCCATTTTATTCTCCACACTTGTTACTGAGCCGATTTCATTTTTTCCTACACATTACCTTTTACCAGTAGATAAGATAATCATTATTTCAGATGTTAATATTAGCAGAGACAGAAAAATGCCTGGATATATATTTTAAAATTCTTCTTTTTGGTATTTTTAGTGAACTTATCAACCATTAAACAGATATTATATTTTCGTACTCACTGTAATTATTAAGCAGTGATGATTATTTTTAAAGATAAATTCTTGGGTACAAAGTGAGATATAAAGTGTGATTTTCTTGTTTTGATAAGAATTAATATATAATGAATGACGCTGCATACTTTAGAGCCTGAATTACCACATATGACTCCCAATGTTGAAACGAAGTATTTCAAACTTCATGGAAATAAAAAAAGTATCCCTAAAATATTATTTCAATTTGGAGAAGTCATATAGCTTAAAAAATTTTAAATATATAAAAAATTGGAAATGTGTCATTTTATTGATAGATTGGCTAGAAATTATTGTATTAAGAAATATCAATGTATAATCAAGCGAGGCTTTATCATTGAACGTTTATTCTAAATATATACCTCTTGAATTGTTCTCTAAGGTCTCAATTTCACCTTTAAATTTTTAAGCTAAAATCAGATTTACTTGGCATTTATTTAATCCTGTTATGGTTTGATTTATAAATGATGTAAACAATGTACATTTAATTTTTCCTATTAATGGATTTAATAAGGTGCTATCTTTTTGTTGATATATTCGTGAGAGAAAGTAAGCTTTTCTCATTATCTCATTTTGGATTGTGGCAATATCCTCAGCACTAGAAACAGCAAGAATCACTGCTTATAAGACTTTTTCTAAAATCATTTCGAACAGTTTAATATTAAACCTCCTGTTGCGTTGACTTTCGAATCTTTTTGCGATTTAATAGCTTGTTTGATATATTTTCTATGTGTTTTAGGGGAAAAGTATTTCCCTCTCAGCATACGTCAGGTATTCTTCCCCGATTCGTCGCAGTTTATTGTAATTTTCCTGGACGAAGCAACGAAAGCAAAAAGAAAGATTTCTTCAAATCATTTAAGTAGATTTGTTTGTACGATCAATTATATATTTCCGGAAAGAAAATATTTAAATAAATAGGAAATCAATTGTTAGTATAGAAAACTAGGAAACATGTAAGTTATAAATAACCCTATTTTGAATGTTTAAAAATGCATTGTCATTGTTTTATTTTTATTAAAATGTTATATTTCGATTGCCTCCCCAGCCATGTATTCTGAGCTTAGGTAAAACAAATCAAATAATTGAAAAATAGATTGAATGCTTTAAAGAATTTTAAACTTTCGAAAATGAGTAATCTGAAGTGTTTGCTTTATAGTTACATTCCATTGTAATGTTAACTTAAAGTAATCTTATTTATTAAGGCTTAATGAAGATTTCACCACGTCTGATTGAATATTTGTTGGATGCTGTGTGGAATTTTTTAGAAATATATTGGAAATATGGCGATTTCTATAACAACCATCTAAGTTTTAATTTAATTAATTTCGTTTTGATTTAAAGAAATAATCGTTTTTTATTTGATGCTAATTTAATGGTAATTGTTTCAACATATGATTTGTTGCCCAACATTATATTCTGTCTTTCAGGATTGATTCTTAATTTTTAGTTGTGAATCATTATGAATTTGTTAAGAAATCAATCATAAAATTTCGCGTTGAAATTAATGAAAAAATCTTCATTTTTTTATTCTTCTTGTCTGGTGGCGGTTTCACATACATCAATAAAATAATATTTAGAGCTATTCAAATACAGACGCATTAGAGTTGCAAAGATTGACTGAAATGAAGAAAAAGGGATTGCTTACACAAAATATTAATAGACAGCAGAAAAAAGGAGGGTCTATCTTCGTGTGTTTATTAAACAAAGATAGATTCAAGATAAAACTTGAAATAATATAATTGTTATAAATCGATATCATCTCATTTTAACACAGCCAATAATTACTTACAAAGAAGGAAGAAACTACTTTAAGTGGCAAATAAGGGGAGGCTTGAATCACAAATTTGAGTTCAGGATGAGATTCAATTTAACAGTAGCATAACTTAAGGATATTTTTATTATACATTTTAAAGCATAACATCTGGTCAAACTCAAGAAAAGAGCCCTCATATTTTTAGTATGGCGTATAAACTAGTAAATTGTCATCATATTTGAGCCTCATACAAGCTTTATCAAGGTAGTGTTTTTTTAATGTTCTCAAAATCAAGGTACGATCCTTGATGTGTCCTTTTAAAAATTGTCGATTATTACTACTATATAGTTAGAACTCAGGTTAATAATAAGAATACGATTATTTTTATGTTACTCATTTTAGTCAAAAATAAATATCTATTATCATACTACTTGAAATTATATTTTAACTTTTGAGCACAAAAATCATTTTAAATAGGGATTTTTTTCAAACAATTTTGTCAAAATAATTTATTTTAAATTGATATTTTTCAAATAGTTTTAATTAAAAAAATTATTCATTATCTGACAAATATTTAGATTTCATAATATTTTAGACATCTATATTAAGTCGAATTAAGGTATGTCGTACTTCAATCTTAGCCAAATCCAAGTAGAACCAAAATGTTTGGTCAGTATCTCCTAGAAAACTATTTATAAGACTGACTAATTTTTAAAAATAATTCAGGTATTATACCCTTTAAACTGTTTTTTATTCTTACATTCTTTTGTGAGTATGTTTTAAAACAATTCTTCGTCCTTGCTTTTTTCTTTTTGTTGTTTGTTTTTATATCATCGGCATGCTAAATAAATGTTTGTTTCAAAAGCTTTGTTCCCTTAGTTATGGTTTGAATTTGAACGGCACTGAAATTTGTAACCATCTGTTTATGGATTCTACATTTCAATATCTTCTTTCAAGTATTTTTTAGATTATCAAAGTCAGAAACGTCTGTTTATGTAAAATTACTTAACCTATCTGCCCCTTCGAACTATTATTAATTTGATAAACTATCAGCTATCTGTTTAACATCGGAAACAAATGCAATTTCTTGGATTAGAATAATTAATGCTTCAATCTTAAAACCAAAAAGACAAAAACTTCTGTTTTAAAATAAAAATAGTAATTTATATTATTTATCACTAATAAAGCTATATTTATTATAATTTTCCACTTAAAAATTAAATACTCTTTATATTACATATATTAAGTGATAGCACATTTATTTTTACGTAAAAAAGAAAACCGTAAATTAAAGCTATTTGTAAATCGTTAGTTCAATTTAAATAATTTTTAAAAAAATGAAATAAAAAATACACCAAGAACTCCCGGCTACGCAGTCAATACCTTGAAGATTGCACTGACCGGAGATTGAAAAATGGAGACAATTTTCTAGTATACAAGACATGTGATAATTTTGAAGGCCGTTTTCTCTGAAATTGTTGGTTATTGTGCTTTAATATTTTTATGTGAGCATCCTAAAGGCCTAATGTCGTTATACTACATCTCATGTGGAACTCATTTCTTCGATCCGTAACCTCCCCTTCTAAGAAATGAGAAAATAATTATTGAATTCCAACACTTACCTTGTACAACTAGAGCAAAAAACTGTACGTCAAGATTGATCTCTCAATAGATATCAATGAAGAATTCACTGGAGAACTGAAAACTGAAAAGAAAAAAAAAATATTCCTATAACTCGGTAGGAATTTAGCAAAAAAAGCATTGAATTTCTTCAAAGAGTCAGAAATTTTAGATTTATTAAGTAATATCCTATATACTAAATTATTGTGCTTAAATTAAATTTCCATTTTTTTTTAAAGAATATTATTAATAAAAAATTAAAATAAAAAAATGCTTGAATGTTTTAATTTCCAAAATTATAAGAATTGGTGTATTATGGAGCTTTTGAAAAATTATATTGTCGTGGATATGTTTAGGATTATTTATAATTCCTGTAGAAAATATCCTTATAACGAGATAACTTTGTATAAGCTTACCTTTTTCATATTCTTGTTTGAATCCAAAGAGGCTTATGATTTGACCAACAATGATATAAAATAACTTCACGCTGAATTGTATGACTTACCGTCAAGAACAATATGAAAATTTAGTATTAAAAATTTAAACTCAAACGACGATTTTCATCAAACAGTCTCTAATGTAGTTCACCTCTTACTACTGGATAAACTTTGACCTTTTACTACCTAACTACCTTACCTTTTCTACTACCTTTTCTTTTTATAGCTATTTAGAATTCAAAAGATAATAAAACTTTATCAAATATTATCAAAAGTAATAAAAACTTATCATCACTAATGCACGAAGGCGGTCCAATTATAAAAAAAGTAATTATTAGAACCTCGCAATAAATAAAATGAGAATAACTGAAAATAAGGATGTTACCTCTCAAAATAAACATCTGCCGAAATAAATTGCGAATTAGCTTTGGAAGTTAGTAATTTTATGTAATAAATAGCTGTTTTTTACTTATTTTTAACCGAAAAAATATTTAGCTAATTCAAAAGAATTATATTCAAACAAATTCGGCAAAAAAATTTACAAAGACAAGATTTTTTCATATATTTTAATGAAAATTGTTTGATTTCTTAAAATTATTTATTGTTATTTCCTACTTTTTGATGAATAATTTATATTTGATTAATTAATTAGAAGCCAGTTTCAAAAAGAAGTTTTTTGATACTGACTAAAAAGCATCGACACTATTATGTAATCAAAATTAAATTTAATTAACTGATTAATTGTTATTAATCTCTGAAAACACTTAAATTGAGAGCTGTAGCGTTGAGAACACACATGTAGAAAAAATTTTAAAAACTCAACCCATAAGGAAATAAGTTAATAATTGATTGCAAAATTCCTTTTTAACAATCATGAAATATGCCAAGTTAAATAAAAATACATAAATATATTTAACGATAAATGTAACTAAATAAATTGATTGATAACTAAAATGTTATGTTTGAAAATGATCACTTTCAAGGCTCCATTTTTTAGAAATGCATTAATTTATTACCAAAAATGAATTATTCGATTTCGCTAGAAATTCATCCTCAAGTTAAAAGAATTGTAAAAATCTGTTGCTGAACTTGAATGTCTACAGGGCTCAAAGGAAATAAAGAAAAAGCAAAATTTCAGTTTAAACACAAAAATTTCATAATAGTTATCATTCTTTTATAAAATGTAAATAAATAATATGCTTTTTTCCTCCGCTAATTCTGAAATTGTTAATTTTATAAGTCAAATAACGATTCCCACAAAATGATAAAATTTAAAATAAACCATCTAGGTCGAGAATAAATATGTATTCGGATACGGTTGAACATAGTAAATTCATTCTATATAGTAGTAAATTCATTCTTTTTTAAAATGTAAAATTATTTTTCTACACAATATCAAGAACTCTCAGCAGCAGAGATAAATAATAACAGGCATCAAACAAGATTGTCCCTGAAACAAAATACATACTTTGAATAAATAATTTTTTCGGCTAAAATGTCCCAACTGACATACAACATGCTCTCAAATTCTATACAATAACAAAAGAACATACCTTGGCGTATACTTATATTTATACTAAAAAAAGTATTATTCCTCTGAAGATTCCTATTTAATAATGTTAAAATAAGTTTCAAAACAAGTTAATGTTCAAAATGAATAACAATGATTGCCTTTTGAAAAAAAAAACCCATTTTTTTAAAAAAAAGAATAACGTATCGATATAGAGATAACGACCGAAATTCAGCATGCTCCGAAAAAATTAATATTATAAGTGTAACACATACCATAACATACGTTCATATTTATTCTTATGATATATTAATCTTCTAAACATCCTTATTATTATAAATACATTTTCTTTTGCTTATATTTTACAGCTTGGCATCAGTATTTCGCCAGGTACATTTCTAAATATGAATACTAAAACATGAAAAATTCCTTGTACTTCATTCATAATAAATAGAGCCGTAGTAATATTATTGTTTTTCTTAAACATTCCATTATAAATTAATTAGGATGAAATATTTAATACAAAGGAAACTTGATTCGATGTTAGTTTTAAAACATTCTACATTTGTAGTAAGAATATAAAGCTGCTTTTCTTTATTCAGTATGGACTGTGTTTGCAGCCTGAATCTTAATTAAATAATTTCTTGTAAGCTTTCCTCAAAATATTGGTTTGGTCAACAGAATTTTCTAGTTTTTCACGAATTTAACACGTGACGATCCATTGATTTTATTAGAGTGTTGATAAAAGAGTTGGAAAATTCACCGAAGATTTAAAAAATAGTAGGCTGAAAGGTAGCTCTAAAAAATTTAGAAATGGCTCTTATTGGTATATCAACGAAATGTATCTCGTGGTACTGAGCAGTAGATCGCAAAGAGTTAAAAGCACTTTTAAGATTTGTAATAAAAAGATGCGTAGTATTAACTTTCTTTTACCGGTAAATCAAAAAAGTCGCATAACTTTTAGAAGTCAAAGCTGCATTGTCTTTAGAAATTGTTCACATATTATAGATATTTAGTCAAAATGATTCTTATTAAAACTAATTTCCATCTATTATTTGAGATTTTAGATTAGGGAAAGTCTGTTGAAGTCAGAGCAGCCTATTGAAGCACTCATCAAAATACGAGTTTTTGAATTACACTGGTTAAGTTCAAATGATAAAAGAACCATTCTCTAGCTTACGAAGAGATCAAAACCCATAAACTCCATCTTTTAATGCACTTTTCTTATAAAAGCACGCCCTAATCTACCAGGGTACTGATTGGTCTAGATCTACATCAGTATAAGAGAAATTCGATTGACGATTACTTTTTCAATGACTTCTTATCCTCTAAACCAGATGTTAATCAAATAATTCTTTTTTTTCAGTAAATTTTTATTAAACAAATTCAGACGTTAATTTTACCATGATTTTGACAATTATATTTAAATCAGATATCATATGATGGATATAATATTCGGATAATATTATCTTTAATGTAGGAATAAAAAAATCTCTGCAAATGAGAAAAATATGTTACAAAATGAACAATTTTTCATTTAAAATATGAAATGGGTTCAAACTCTATATTAGTATTATAATGTATTATATTAGAAATATAACTTGGAGAATATAAATATAAAAGGAGGTGAAATACTATCTTAGATTTGAATTTATTAAGTTTTAGGGAAATTGGGGTAAGATTGGTTCACTAAGAACCACAGGTTTATTGTTGCTGAATTCTTTACCCTGAGAATTGCCAAATTTTGTAAGTAAATTCACTTTTCATTTAATTATTTAATTCCCTAGAAGCCACAATATCACTTATTATGTTATTATTCTTTTGTAGGAAAGGAAACAATTAATTTAATCTTAATTATTACGGTAAGACCGGTAGCACATGTTAAGCTTATGGCGATTTAGAAAAAACAGCAGTAGCAGATATTCTTATTTTTCATAATAATTAAAGAACAGTATTTCCAAAATTTTTGTATTGATTAGATGTTTGATTCCTCCACTTCATTGTAGTCTTTTTTAAAGACAATAATGCCGAAATAGATGCTCAAAAACTGTTAGGTATATCATCATTTTGCGTTCAAAGAAATTTTTGAACCAGATTAATGCCCCTATGTATTTTGCAGTTTTATATCATAATCTCAGAATTAGTTGATACTATCATATATTAAATTCGGAAAAAATAAAACGTAATAAATAAATTTTTAAAATGTACGCCTGAAATGAAAATTTCTAGAAAATTTTGCTAATTGAATCTGAAACTCTGTGAATTTGTAGGAAACCGTCAAAAAATTTATTTCATGACAATTTTTCACTAGGATTGCATTTTCAATTTTTTTTTGTTATTTCTGTTATTAATACCTGCAAAAGCAAAATAAAGGGGCACTTCAATTTTTAAAGACAAGCTGCTTAATCTTATTAAGTTTCTTCAAAAACCAAAGAGATTTCCGATAATGGCCTGCCTTCTTTAGTGAAACTTTGTGACTACAAGTATTCATCTAATTATAATATTTAAAGAAATAAACTCTTGCTTTACTTTTCATCAACAAAATGATAGTTTAATCTTAATTCTAGGACCACGAATCGGAAGTTTTCGGTCTTTTCTCATTTGCATTTGGCCATTCTCCTACCAAATGCTAAGATTATAAAAAGAGCCCCACTCTTTTTGGACTATATCTTATCGTCTGTTATGCTTTAAATTCTTAGAAAACATAGGATAAGTTAAATAGTGTTTTTATAACGCTAATAACTATTTGAATTATAATAGTTTTAAAATATACAAACCATAGGAATCAGACATTGTAAAAGTAACTCACCTATACGGAAGTAAAATTTTCAGGAGCAGCAACAAGATCAAAATGACTGCTCTTTCTTGACTCCTGGAGTTTATATTTCAGAACTAATGACGTTATAGAGCAGAACAAATGACGCACGATCTAGTTTCCAGTGTTACGCAAGTTTCCGGTCTTACACAACTCACCCCTATTATACCCTGTATTTCGTTCAAACCACCTTGAAATCAAACTCATTGTAAATAGTTGACGAAGACACAAAAATGCTTCAGACAAAGTGTCCAATTTCCTTTCAATAAATACGTTCCCAATAAATTAGTAAGGCTTCTAAGGAAAACAAATTTGCAAAAGATATTAAACTGTTCCACTTGATAATTTAATTGTTTCTGTGTAAGTTACAATAGTTTCTACTTTGGAAACAATGTAAATTTCGGCTGATAAAGACTTAGTGGTGAAATCTTCAAGTTCTGGAAAGCACAAACTAGAAAATCAAGCGTAATATTACGTATTTTAAAAGAAAACAAAAATAAGAATTGTATTGGTATTGGGTATTTTCATTTCAAGACATATTATTTATATTATACAGTTTTACGTCCTTAACTGCCACAGTGTACATATTCATTGTTTACAAAAGTTATAGCTTGAATCAGTTAATGAAATTAACCCACTGAAAAGCGATGTGAGTTATCAATACTGCTAGTTATTCAATTAAAAATTGTTTTCAAAGTTACTGATACGTTCTATAAGTCACAAATAAAATAATATCAATACTTGCTTCGTGCTTGCGATTGTTTAGGAATTCACTGTGTTTGGATCCCAAAATATTATCAAAAATTTCCCATAAAATATCTAAAAAAATACTTAAATATTTAAAAAACCTGCGAATATATGAAAAACCCAAAAAATTTATTATGCAACTCTCAAACTCTTTCTTCCCAGCCCCGCTTCCATATTATAATAATTTTAACTACGTGTTTTCTATATTTTTCGTTTCTGCTCACATTCTTTTTAGCTTACCTGATGAGTCGCTTGCTGGTTTTGATAATACAATGGTCCTCTTTTATCTATATATTTTTAACTGAAGGGTGTCAATAAATCTCAATCAGATAAACTTATATGCACCTTACAAATATCATTATTTCTTCTTGAAAAGATGGGAACATTTCCTGAAAAAGTTCAAAAGAATATGTACAAATATTCAGGAATCATGAAGTGACCCTAAGAGATTATATATATATATATATATATATAATGTATGTATTTATTATAATCTTTCTTCTCTGTAATGAATTTATTAAGTTTTCTAATTCTTGCATACCTTAATTAGTGCATTTATAATGAATTTTTATTTATTTTATTTTTTAGAAATATTTTTCGTACACCCTGCATTAAGTGATCTCTGTTTTTCATTACCTCAATGGAAAATAAGTAATCTTAGTAAATAACTAATGCCGTAAAAAACTTATTTTTGAGATTTCAATCTCCATCTCTATTATTCTGAGTAACATCATTTAAATAACAGAAATTGGTTTTTATATCCCAATCTCTTTATGAGGGCTAAAAACGAAGTGCGTAATTCAATTTCAATTTATTTTATCAACCTTCCCCATAAAGACTGATTTTCAGTTTATTTCAAAATTTTGAAATCATGAATAAAAATGCGTATTTTCTATTCGCTATTAGTAAATTCTCTAATTTGCTTCTATGGAATTTTCGAACATATTGAACTTATGCATGAGGAAATTTAGGTCTGAAAAGACATTTAGCTTGTTTCTTTTCATGGAAAAGTTTAACTAACGAGTTGTTTCCAAAAAGTTCATTAAAACCTATTCACAGTATAAAGAGTTATAAACAAATAATTTAGATCTTCAGTCTTTTGCAATAATCGACTTTCTTTTCAAAGGAAATCTTGCTTAACGACGTACTTTCAAAACGTTCTTCTCAAACTATTCACAGGCTATTTGAAAATAATTAAGATATTCAGTCTTTAATAATAACAGATTTTAACAGAAATTTGACAATAATGAGAGTATTTTCTCTAAATACATCATCAAAAACATTTCTGTTTTCTTTTTTAAGGCAAATACTGTAAACTCTAATTTTTTTGAAAATTTAAAACTGCTTTACCTAAAGTACCAATGTGAAAATAAATCCAATTCCAATCATATTCATTATTCTTATATAGTATAAATTAAAAAATTTAGCCTAAAACAAACTATATTATATCTAGAACAAAATATCAGACATACTTCAAACTAAAATAATGTTTTAAAACATTTGATCAATGTAACGCATGTCAAGATACTGTAAAAAGCACATTGACTTTATTTTCATTCATTTAAAAAACCACTCAAATATACAACGTAACAAATTAATTTAAATATGTAATGTTGATCCGTAGAAAACTTCTTGGAACAATAGGCTTTAAAATCACTCCTCGATAATAAATTTTAAAAAAATGCTACAAGCTGTTTCTACTTAATTAACCCTTTCTAAGGTCATGGAAAGTATTCTTCCCACCTAATTTCTCAATATTTGTATGAAGCTATAAAAGTTGACACTATTTTTGACAAATTTTTCAATAAGAAAGAAATTTAGATGCTTTAGTGCTTCATCTCACGCAGAATGGCGCATCTTGATTTGTTTAATTAGTAAATAACAAAATTAATTAATAAATAAAATAAAATTCATCTAACAAGCTGAATAAATCTTTTTTCTTAAGCCTATCTCAATCCCAAAATATTTTAATTCACCATTACTAGTATTTTATAGGATTAACTATATGTAATAAATTCAATTTGTGAGTGGTCTTAAAATTAATTATTTTTTTTAAGTATTTAAGCTTTCCTTTAAATACAAATATGGCGTTTCACATGCATGTTAGTGAATTTTGACTTTCCCATAATTTCAGGGTCCAATTTCTGGGACTTCAACAGTGCCACATGTGTATATAGTCTCATGGTAAATTCATACGGTCAAAGTGAATGCTTGTTCATGTAAGTTTCAATAAAATGCTTTTCTCAAAATTACTTAAACTCTGGATGATTTTATCCTGTCATTTTTTTGTTTTCTTTTTTTCAATTTTGGGAGGTGAGGACTAGTTAGGATCTTAATTGCAGCCTTAAACATAAAAGAAATGCACGAATTATAAAAAGACTCGAAACAGCAATTTACATGAGAAAAGTCTTAAATTATTTGTATGAAAAGTTTTTCCAGATTCTACTCCTCAAATTCAAAATCGGAATGAATCGCCATTAAAATATGAAATATAAAAATTGTGATCCTTTATAATACACATTTTTCAAAGCAGATTTTGATGCAGTTATATGTATATATATATATATATTTAAAAACATCTTATTTTCAATGCCACATTTGGGTGAATATATTCTATGGAAAGCAGCACATAAAAAAACTTATTTAAAAAAAAATTCCATAGATAAATTTATCATACTACGACATATCCTGTAAAGTGTATTCATACAAAACACTAGATTTAAGATGCGCTATAAGGAAACTACTAAATCTTATATTAGTTTATCTTGAAGATTTTTTTTCATGTTGCTCAACATATTTATAATAATAATATAATAATTAATAAGAATAACTACGTAATTGCCTATTTAAAACAAGCTGACAATATTCGCTACAGACATTATTACATTTAAAAGCTAAATGCAATTTTTATGTTCTATTTTATGTATAATACAAACTGCACTACATTTTTTTCCTATGGAAATAACTTACATAGTAATTCATAATTATAGCACAAATCTCAATAGCAGAGACTCTGATAAATGTTTGAAATAGTGAGTCAAGATGACTTCTAGAGAGCATCGATTTCTTCAAGTCTTAGAGATTCAGAATAAAGTCTCTTATCTCAAAGTTTAATTAGAAAAGTATTTATAGTAGTGAGGAATTGAAAGACTCCTTATGTAATTTTTTTACTTAGAATCTGACTCACTTAGAATCATTCTAGCAGAAGCGTTGAAGGTATACTCTCTTTTACCGAAACGGTAACGAGTAAGAAATTCCCAATGGAGTAAAATTGGAAAAAAAACTATATAAGTAAAGTCTCTACTATATACATGGACATAGTTTTTGGTATAATATTTACAAAATTTGTCTGCTTGTTAATATAACTAAGCTAAACTAAACCGGATGAAGATAAAGGATTTTCACTTTTTTTTTAGTTTAGCTATTTCATTTACAAAGTATTAGACTATTTTTTGATTGGCATGTATAAAAAAGGCGGAAAAACTACCTTCTGTATTTTTCAATACTTGGATTTTAATTTAAGATGATTAAATACGTACGAAATGAAATTGTAAGAAAATTTAATATTTTAGAGAATATTTAACTAGTTTAGAAATGGTAAAGGAATGATCCCGTTTGAAATTACACGAGAAATATTTCAGAACGGCCAGTTTTAACTATGATTGATTGATAAGAAACATAATCTAATTTTATATACCTCGGCTCTCAGGTGAAAGCGGCTGACTTCCCTTCTTAGAAAGAGAGCGAATTAGCTAATTGGGAGACAAAATAAGAAACGGAGAGTAAGTCGTGGTGAAAGAATAAAAGTGTAAAATGAGAATGTGCCCCAATCGATCCAAGTAGACTTTTTTAATATCTATTAAGCATTTCTAGAGAACTTGAGAAAATTCCTCTTTGAAAAAAGTCATCTGAAACTAACTAGTCTCGAAAGACAGATTTAACTTGAAAATTCCTTGCAGAATAAGAAATTGATCTTAAAAATATCTTTAACTATTTTCAATTAAAAATGCATGATACAGTAAATTAAACTGCTCTTATTCGATTCTCAGATTGGAATTTAGCACATTTTAGATAATGAATACAATGAAATTACAAAAAAAAAAATCGTCTTTCGAAACTGTTGTTATAAATTTTTCTTTTTTGCTTTATTTCAGAAAGTATCAAAACTTCGGATAATAAAAATATGAACTTTTTCATAGTATGAAAGTAATGTTATAAAGATGTAACGAGGCATTTTAAAACATATATTTTATTTGCAGGGACAAATTATGAACAATTGCTTATAAAAAAGTTTAATATTTTAAAAATAAATAGTATAGTTTCATTTAAATAAATAAAATGTATTGAATGCTGATTTTCAAAGTAAAATCTAAATTAGTACCACACAGTTCCATTTTATACACATTTTTTCATGAATTAATTTACACTGAATTTAGAAATGCTAAATTTACTCACTATTACTTCTTATGAACACATTTTTTTACAAATAAAGCCATCAACATCATAAAAACAAGACCTTTACGGAAGCCCCCACTTAATTACCCATAGCATTATTATACTACACTCACTGCTTTGATCATTTATTAATTACGCAGTACGGCCGAACCATGCATGGGTAATATTTCATCTATGTATGTGAGCTATTATGCATGTAGTCACATTTTCGGTCGGGTAATTGTCATCTCTGACTCCAGTTCATTAAGCGTAGCCATGGCATCTGTTACAGGGAATGTATTACAGTGAGATTTCTACTGTCATCAATATCATGTTTAATGGGATGGAGAAATTAATAAAAATGAAATCTATGCTTAGTAGAAAATGAATTTGTAATAAAAAAAAATTTATTTCATCATATATTTCTTAGATACGAATTTAAAAAAAAAATAAAACTTTAGTATTAGAATGGTTTGAATTACACAAAAAGCTGTAATTTAGTCATTTAAAACTGAATTTTCTTCATCATTATTTAAAAGTTAATTTTACACTCTACAAAATGATTCATATGCATAATACCAAAATTTGTATTTTTAAAAAATTAAATTTTTAGTAATTTAACAATCTGTAATAAATTCGTTTTCTGAGTATTCAGTCACGTCTGATAGCTCAGATATGAAATGCAAAATATTTTTATTATTAAAGAATCTTTAATTGCTCAAAAATAAAGTGTTAAGTTAACTGCAAATGGAATTTTTAATATCATTTACTGTATTCTTTATACTTATGTATGTAAATAGACAAATATTTCTGTCAATAAAATTGATTTGTATAGAATTACTGGAGAAAACTTAAATTCCTGTTGAGCCGTATATATATTGAAAAAAAATCTGGAAGTTAATTAAAATTTATCATAGATTATTTATGAGAATTAAATTTGTGTGTCTGACACTACTTATTAATGAGATAACCGATTTTAAAGACTTTTTTCTCTTTAAAGAAACATGAAATCAACGAAATCTTCCAGGATAGTACTTACGCATTTAGAATTCTTACAATTTTCTGTGCTCATGAGGTTTGAAATTTTATTTAATCTAACGTTGGAATGTATTCTAATATTATAAAAAATAAATAAAATTAATATTTATTTGAAATAATTTGTCTGTAAATTATAAGAACATTAAAATCTAATCATTTATATAAATTTTAAAATTTATATGATTTAAAATATATTTGCATTAAACTATATTTGTTAAAAAATATTTTCATAAAATATGATTTAGAGCATGAATATTTGAATGGTATTTTTGTTGAATTTAAGTAAAGTTCATAAAAACTGCTTAAGTTTTATAAATAAGAAAACAAATAACTAATGATTGAGGATGAAGTAGTTTCATCAAATTTTTCTTTATTTACTCTTAGAAAAAATTTATTTTAGAAATAACATATTACTTTTTTCATATTATATCAGTAAAGAAATATTTGTTAAATGAAACAGTTAAGAAGTCATTTATTGGCAAGAATAACTTATGACATCATTAAACTAAACGAACAGCAAATTAAAGAATTTGAGCCTATTGATAATGTAAATCCATACATTAAAATTTATGTTTGATATGTTTCAATATGTGCTTTTTTTAATGTAGTAATATAATGAATGTAATAAATTTTCCCGATATTTTTTATTAATTAAATCCTTAAAAATAAGCACATATGAAGCATTTCTAATAATATGAAGATTATTACGTATAAGGCGAAATAATTAATACCATAGAATATAGCTTCTTATTAGAAATCTTCTAATAAAACTTTATATATATATATATATAAAATCAGATGATTAAAATAGTGTTACACATAGTACAATTTAGATATGACGGCAAATTGTAATTCTGATTTAATTACAATATAATTCTTGATTCATGACAAAGATAACATATACACTTATAAAAAATGTAAAAGTAAATTATAAAATAAGTCAAAAACATTTAAAGTATTTGAATAATATATAGAAATTTAAAATTATCCTAAATTTAACGTACTGTATATGGGAAACATCTTATTCTCTTTAATAAATTTTATGCAATGTTTTTACATGCTTAAACTCATTTAAATTCTTTTTCATACACGCATTTAATTAAATGAAAGCATATTTTAAGTTTTAATTATTTCCTAATTTTCATATCTTAATTTATATTTCATTATTATAAATACCATGGAATCTTGAAATTTATTTTTTCCCAATTTCGCTACCAGGTGGCAGTACCGGTATGGCATTAAATTAATTTAACCTGACTAAATCGTTAACGTAATATAAATCTGTCTATAAAAAGCTGTATTGTCAGGGAGAATTCACATCAAAGTTTAAAGCTACGACTGTTAAAGGGACGACTGTTGTTTACAAAATTTGATATAAGTAAAAATTAAACAATTTAAATAAAAAAATAAGAAAAATCTTTATATTTCGTAAAGTTTGAATTTCTAGCATTTCATCTGTATTACAAATTACCTACTTTATACGATTACACCAGGGATCTTGATTATTCGTCATTAAAATTAAACTCTCAGGAAAAGTGAGATTTCCTTTAGGAAATCAAATGACTGAAATGAGTGGATGAAACGGCTACGGATTAATTTTACGAAATGGCAAGTACTTCTAGATTGTTTAATTTGAATGATATAATCTCGTTCATTACATGAATGAGAATATAATTTACAAAATTCTATTTAATTAATTGAATACAGTCAATTCATGTTGGCAAATTTGTGCCTAAAACAGTCATTACTTGAATTAAGTCCTGGAATTTCTGCAATTAGCCTCAAATGCTAGTAGGGAGCTCTTTGGAAGTGTGCTCAATTAAATTATTCAAGTATGGAGTTTTCATGAAAACGGATTTGGAGAACGCCCATTAGCTACTTACTTACCTGGGAAATGTAGATCATCATAGAACCTACGTCATCTCAGAGGAAAGGGTCTTAAATTTGTTTCACTAAATCAGCACATTTCGCAGCTTTGTTTTATGAGGATTTTATAGCCGTTTTGCATATCACGAAGAAATTCTATTTAATGAAGATTTTAGAAGTTTGATGCACCACGAGTAAATCCTAATTTTCGGGGAAACTATAAGCTTCAATGTAATATTTTCTATTTTTCATCTTTGCAAGTCATTTCGATAAAATTAATATTTATTTCTTTTAATTACAGTTCGTTTGTATTATCTCTCAGAATTAATATAGACATTGAAATTTCAAGATTACTTTTTGCTCTTTTATTTTATTAGTTACTTATAATGCTTGTATTTACTAAATCAATTCGATTCCTAATCTTTTTACATACAATTTTTTATGCACTTTGTGTATCATGAATAATGTTTAACTTAAATTCTAAAATTCTTATGTTTCACAAAGACATACAGATTAATAAAAATTTTGGGGGATAAATTTTTTTAAGCCTTTTATTTCTGGACATATATAATTTATTCTCGAAATCTTAATTTGCATTATTAGGTGAGATGTATATCACAAGGTATTGTTTTAATGTTGCTAGATTGCTTTTTATCTTAATTTTATTACCTCATAAAAATTACATCCATTAAGACTTTGAAATATATAGCTTTGCTCATTAGTACTTTTAACTCCACCGACGAGATATCTCGCCTTTCAGATATTTCTAATTACATGTTTTTGTGGGCTGAAGTTTTTCTCTAATGCCAGTTTAGATAGGTTAAACTAATACATATCTGGAGAATATTTTTACTTTTTTCATTTATTTTTTGTATAAAAATGTCAAAAGCCGAAGCAATTTATATTTGCTTTCTTATTGAGTTTTCAACTTCGGTAGCGTCAAAATGTTAAGGATCTATGATGTTTTTAGTTTCATCATGAGAAGTAAATGAAGGCTTTTGAAATATTTTGCATATCGTAAGAAAATTCTGGTTGATTCTTTTTCAAAAAATGTTTCTACGAAGTGACTTTTATCAATCACTCTGGAAAAAATATTTTTAACTTTATTTTAGTATTTTGTATTAATATTTTAACACAGAGTCTTTACGATAATAAAGCTACAGTTACAGCTTGATTCTTTTAATGCAATATTATTACCATCTTTTAAATTACTAACGACTTTAAGACACTAATTAAGAAATCAGTGGTGTGAAAAAAAATTTAAAGGTGTTCCGAATGCTCTAATTCTCTATTTCTGCTAAATGAAGTAATTAGAACTCATTTTTCCAAAACGGTTTTTAAGTTTTAAAAGCAAGGAGAGAATTTTAAATTATTTTTCTTTGTTTCTCAATTTGGAAAGAATAATAACTGATGCCTGATGAGGAATAGTAAAATACATCACCAATAAAAAGAACTGAAGAATTATGAAAAACATTTCCTAATTGATAAAATGCCTCCAAATATATTCCGTTTAAAATTTTATTCGTAAAGAAATATTCATTACTAGATGCTGACTAATTTATCAATACAAAATTATTTTTCAGAAGCGAGATAATTAATTCATAGTATACCAAAAAAAAATTAAATCAGGTGCAAATATTTCTCAAACTCGAATATCAAGGGAAGTAATTAAATAAAAATTAAACTAAGAAAACACTTTATAAAAGATAATTAAATTTGATTGCATTCACATTTCATTTTTGAAACAACACGAGAAATATATAGGGATGGATCCTGCCATTTCGAATCATAGTAAGATGGCGAGACTAGTTGAAATATTCTAGAATCGAAACAAAGTAAGCCCTACCCATAAAGGAGATGAACAAATTATCAAAATCTTGAAAATTCTGCAACTGCTTTATTCTGTAATTAGATTTATATTCCCGCAGTTTTCTGAGTCCCTTTGATTCCAGGTACGAAGAATGCATTTCAAAAATGCAAGAAGCTCTTATACTGCCTCGCTTTGGAAATCGTTTACTTATAAGTTCTATCCCTTATATTTCTACACAATTTCTAATAGATTTGAAATGAGCTAATAACAGTAATACAAAATATCACCTGGTATAAAAGAAGACCAAGGAATAATCTCCTCTATAGAAGACCACTATTAAGAAAAGATGGCGTACCTCTCAGAAGATGAGATGTGAACTCTTGTCCTGCTCGAAAGGATATGAGGAAACTCTTATACTAGTGGTACCTGGGAATATGGACACGTGCGGTACCTGGAAATGGATTGTCATTGGTTGGTTTCTCCAATGTCTGTCTGCCCTTGAAGAGAGCTTTAGAGGACGCCTTATAGACGTCATAATCCCTTGTCAAACAAAAAGCACTTAACACTTCTCAAAAATTTTTGTTTTTGAGTTTCAAATAATATGGTTGTCTGAAAATCTTATTTGTTTCAACAACTCAATAACAGGAAATCAAAATAAGATAATGGTCTAAAATGCTATTTGAAAAATTAAAACAATTGTTTCAAGGCTTTAATGTATCCCTTGATTTTTTTTAACTTGGAAAAGTGGTGGTACTTCCATTTTGTAGATTATATGAAGTCCAAAGCAAACAAAGGAATGTATTAAGAACTATATTTTGTACTGTATTAAAGTTTGTGATAAAGATAAACATAACAAAGGATAGAGTTTCGATAAAACAATTTTATCTTGTAAGTCAAACATCAAATAATAAATTAACTATCTTTACAAAAAATTTATTATATATTTGACTACCAACTCATCGCTTCTATAACATGACTTTTATTTATCACCGTTTTCCAATTTCAATATTCCTTCATTAAGGAAAAGTACAATTTGGCTTTATTCTAGTATGGTAAAATAATTGCAGAAAGTTCTGGAGTACATAATAGAGTCATAATTGCATTTTGTACCAAACACTCCTTGATTTATTAGAACTTTCATTTAATTTTTATTGATATCTATATCAATAAGTTCAAAATTATCTTTTTATTGCCTTAGAAGTAATTGTAACGCTATACGAAATTCACCTAGAATAATTATTAGTAACCGATATCTAACTTTCTTCTAGCTAATAATCAATTATATTTGTCCGTAATAACATCAAATCCAGACAAATTTGTTATCTTTGCTTTATTTAAAGTTTTGTTGATGAACAAGGTTAATAATAATTACTTTGTTTATATTTGAGCTTAAATCTGTTATTTTTGTTTAAGTTACATTTGTTTAAAAATGCATTTTCTTTTAACCATTTAAAGCATCTTTGAGATTCCTGATTTGTTTTTAATATAGATAGTACTACGACTCTAATTAAAAAACTCTAATTATAAGTCTCAGTTAAACAGCTTCCAGCATTGACAGCTTCAATTGGTTTTATCTTTAATGAGATAAAACCAATTGAAGCTGTCAATGCTGGAAGCTGATTACTGAGACTTATAATTAGAGTTTTTTTCTCTTATAAAAATAAGCTTAAAGACCTTGGGGATTAAGCTGAGTTGTAGTTTCATGAAACAGGATATTATCTCGAGCTCAGGTACAGACAAAATTGTTTTATGACTAAAATACATCTGACTTTTATAATAACACCTTACAAAGAGAATGTATTTTTCATTCTAAATAAAATGCCAAAGAATATTTCCAAACATTAAATTTCGTACATTGTTTGAAACCATTGATTTTAGAATTGTTTGGAGTGAAATTTAAAAAAATAAAAACTCAAGAGGTATAACATGTTAGAATATTTATTTGATGTAATAAAACTATACATATTTCCCTTTTTATAAGAAACATAAAACCTATTGGAATTCCCCCTCCACAACTTAAATTCAGTGACACATAAAATAAAGTCCTATTCATCAAACTTTTTTATACAGGGTGCCCCAGGGAAACTTACTTATTTGAAAAAACTCCTGAGCAGTGAGTTAGGTCGGTAAAGGGGAGATATGTAATGATACCGGAGGGAAAAATTCCCAAGTTTGTTTCTCACTCTAATCAGTTGCTATCATGTTCTGGTCTAGAGAAGAGTGGGCCTTCGTCGTCGAAAGCTCCTTTTCTAACGGTCGCTCACTTGTTGCAACGCAACGTGCCTTCCGCGCTCGCTTTGAAATTCCTCCTCCCAAATCCATTCCTGGCCCTAATTTGATTCTGTCATGTATTAACTCATTTCGGGAGTGTCGCTAAACCCAGAAATGGACATTAACGGACCACCAGAACTCCGGAAAATGTCGAAAGAGTAAGGCAGTCAATTCTGCGTTCTCTCCGGTGTTTGGCTCGCAAACACGCAGCTGCTCTGACAATTTCTGATACCACTGTTCAACGAATTCTCCATCAAGAACTTCAATTTCATCCCTATAAATTGGCTGTTGTGCAAGAATTAACTGAACGCAATTTTGTTGTCTATCAAAATGCACGTGTAATGCTGCTTGACAACCTGCCTGAAGAGGCTGTCATATTTTCCAGTGACGAGGTTCACTTTGAAATTCCTGGTTTATGTAGATCGACTACGGAAAATAGCTCACCTCAAGAGCAACATTCGAGATGCCATTAATAACATACCGATTGATATGCTGCGGGAGAGGGGACACGAACTTCAAAAATCAACTTAATCAGTATATGGGCAATAGAGATGGCTTTTTAACGATGTCATTTTAAAAACTGTATAAAAAATTGAGATATTGTGTTCTCAAATAAAATAAATAACAAAAATAAAATAAAATAAAAACAATAACTAAACTACTTTTGTTTTTATTGACCTTTTAAATGACTTTGTATATCATGACATTAATGGGAATAGTCTGTTGTTCACTGTTTGCATCATTAAACTTCAGTAATTTTACTATTAATAGGTGGAGCTCTAGAATGTATTCATTATCATTTATGACACTGATTATTTGTAGATAACTCCGCTATTTTAATACTTTTGTATAAATTTTGGGCTTTCAGATTCCATCAAAAGTGCAAATCATCGATTCGGGCATTAATGGAAGGGAACTTCATCACAAATGACTGATGATCTATTCTGCTGGAAAATAGATCAATACTTGTTTCATCAAGTACTTCTCAGTGAACTTTCTAGTGGTGTAATCTGCTTTTCAATTATATTCCAGAAGTGGGAGCTTTTATTTTACATAAAATCTTTGAATTTCTTACATTATATTTTAATGATGAATAAGAAGATAAGCTATGATATAAATATCTAAGGTAATAAGCTATGATATAAATATCTAAGGTAATAAGCTATGATATAAATATCTAAGGTAATAAGCTATGATATAAATATCTAAGATAATAAGCTATGATATAAATAAGTGGAAATTTGATTTTTTAAAGTACAAATAAAATTCCAAATGGGAAAATGAATTAATGAATTAGAATTATGGTGAGTGTTTTATTTTTTTAATTTTATATAATTATATGTAATTTATTGTATGACTCCCTAGTGTATTTAGCTCATTTAAGATACTGCTAGTTAATTATTCAGGACTTTTAAAATATGCTATTGAACTTGATTATTTGTAGATAATCAAGTTGATTATCTACAAGTTGAGTTTCTAATGTATATTGAGTATCAAGTTGTGACTACACAGCTTGAGAGTTGAGCAACTGACAAGTTGAGTATTGTGAGTATCAAGTTGAGTACTACAACTAAGTATCTAATGTTGTAGATTGCAATATATTGGTATTTTTAATTTTATAAAATGGAACAATATTAAAAATCAATCAGATCTATGCAGTGTCACTGATGCATAACTTTTCAACTGCAATAATGATCATTAGTTTTTTTGAAATTCTAAATTGAGAACCGTCACAGACTGTCAGAGAATGATTGTGAATTGGTCCAGATGAAACATCAAGAATTTTCTGTTGTGAATAGCAGAAGTTAAAGAAGCAGTGAAATGGTTAACTAAAAACCATATATATGGCCATATAAAGCAAAGCAAAAATTTTATGATGACCATACATCACTATCTAAAACAGAAAGTTTCAACCATTCAGTTACTTCCTAATTTAGAAATTCCTTATTTATTCAGAAATTCAAAATTGACAGAAGAAATTTTTTTCCTTTTAGCAACATGATAGCAACCATAATTTTAATTTAGTGTCAACTAATGTAGAATTGAGACATCCATATTACTTTCAATCACAGAGATTGACTATAATTATATATTTTGTTTGAGTCGCTTTTATTGGTTATAAACACGCGTATAGATTTTTCGAGTATTAAATTTGCCTAAGCAGGAAATTTGAATTATTAGTATAGTTATTAGTACTAATAAAATCAAATGCCTTAATTAAAGTACTCGTGCACTGACTTGGGAGAAAAATTGGGACGATGAGACGTCATCCTCTTAATCAAACCCAATCTCATTATTATGATAGCCATCCCATGTTAGACTCTGCTTAGCTTCCACAGGTGATGCTCACTTAATTAAATTGAATTTCTCTTAGTTGTTATCGGACTGAAAAATCATCTTTATAATGCAAGACAAAGAATTTTGAAACTTTTCGGCAGTATTAATCTACTAATATTAGGTTGGTGCGTATGAAATGTCGGATTCTCTTTACATGCGGACGTTTGTCTCCCTGTTTTCGTTATACTTTTGTCTTTGGCATAACCTCATTCATAGTCGTATTGTCCATTGCCAGAGACTCATTTCAGCAAAATAGGTTTTCTCGAAGGTCTTCCCTTTTGTTATTTCTTTTGAGTTTATTGCCGATATGAATTCTGCCGACATTCGCGTCATTTTCTTATATGAGTACAAACTTGGTAATAGTGCTGCAAAAGCTGCACGCAACATAAACCAAGCGTTTGGGGAGAATACGGTTAACGATCGGAAAGTGCAGCGTTGGTTCGAAAAATTTCGGACTGGCGATTTTTCACTGCAAAATGAGCCGCGCGGAAGACCCAAAACGTCTGTGAAGAATGATGACCTGAAGGCTCTAGTGGAAGCGGATCCAGCCGTATCCACGAGGGAACTTGCTATCAGGATGAAAGTTGACCATATAACGATATTGAGACACCTTTCTGAGATTGGCAAGGTTAAGAAGATGGACAAGTGGGTACCGCACGCACTGACAGAGCGAAATAAGCTGGAACGAACTGGAATATGAAGTTTTGCAGCATCCACCATATTCACTGGATCTCTCGCCGACCGATTTTCATTTTTTCAAGCATTTAGAGCTGTTTTTAAGGGGCAAACACTATGAAAATGAAGACAGTCTAAAAAACTCGATATCAGAGTTTATTAATTCTAAAGACCAAAATTTTTTTAAGACAGGCATCTACGCTTTAAAATCTCGTTGGGAGAAGTGTATTGAAGCGAATGGAGCATACTTTGATTGAATAAACAGCTTTTGAAGAAAGATATGCAGTTTTATACAATCACTTAAGAATTCGACATTTCATACGCACCAACCTAATATTTAAGAAAAATAATAAAGTATTGTTTAGTCAAGTTATATCTAAAATCAGTGGCCAAATTTTAAAAGCACTACGACAAAATAATCCTATAATCATGAACTACCATTAAAATTTCCTTCATTATTTTAAAAGCATCTCCACAACTATTTTTTATCATGTTTTAGTAGTGATGATTCTTTTCTATACTAGATATAAGTTGAACAAAATCCTTATATAAACAGTAAAAAAGTGAGATGGCATTTACAGATTTAAGTAACTGTAAATACTTTGATCATTTCTTCTGCTGAATTCTCCTTTCTATCTTCTTAACTATTAATACCAGAAACTGCTTTTGACTGGATTTCGAAAACAAAGTGTTGAGCAATTCTAGAATGTGAAGGGATTCATACTTCTTTCAGTTTTAACTCCTCCAGGAAAAAATTGAGGATTATCTAGAAACCGTCTTTCGAAAACAGAAACTCTTCTTTTCATTTTGGCGAGATTCAAGGAGTAAGCAGTACTAGCATATCAGTTTAAAGTATTTTTTTCTGGATTTACTTTGGAGGAATATAAAGCTTATTCTAAGAATTCAGATACCATTTCTAATATATATTTCCAGAATATAAAAATAAACTAACTTTTTCCAGGAAGAACATAAATGAAAATCAGTCCCATAATGGCTTTTTTTTAGTTATGTATTTCAAGGAAAATAGGGAAGATTTTTTTAGCAATTTTGTATAAAGCTTTTAGCAGCAGCTATAATAAAGCTTAATTCACATCTTGTTAAAAAAATTTCAAGCTTTTTCCATCTTTGCTTAAAAATTCCCGTATTCTGCCATTCTGTCATATAAATGTGTTTAAAACTGACTCTTACCATAAATAAATTATTTGAACTGAAAATTTGAGAGGAATGCAGTTTTAATTTGATCATCGTCCTTTGGAGAAAATTCATTGAACTTTTTCCTTAAAAAAACAATGTTTGTATCGGCAATATATTTAACTAAATATTCATTATAACCTTCCAACTGTTAGATGAAAATATTTATTTATAATATATGTAAAACTGCCAAATGTTTAGCGTTCTTGCTCTTATAAGAGCTAAATCTCTTAACAGTTAAACGTACTGCAAGTAATAATGTAACTTTTTTTTCTAATTTATTTATAATAAAAATCATCTGCCGTTTATTTAATAAAGAAATTAGAATGAGTGTTTTTTATTCATATTTTTAAATTTCATTCTTTTTTCTTCTTGCATATGACTAAGACTATATATTTCTTTTTATAATATTTTTCTAACATAGATTTTATGTTTTTAGCCATGATCAAGACTACTTTCACGTAACTTTAATGGTCCGTAACTTACTCCAACTTGTATAAGTACCACATAATGTAAAGATCTGCTCTAAACTGAAACATATACAGCGCAGCGTAAAATACCAACTGAAAAAAATACTACAAGTGGAAGTGGTGTTTTTGACACGAATACTTTATGCACGGTAAAAACCGTTTTACAGATAACGGGCTTTCAGTTCTTTATTCCGTGTAAAAATAATATGTAAGCATATTATTGTTAATGTATGTACGCAATGTGTGTTTACGTGTCTTAATGCCTGTATGTTTTACATACGCAGACAGATTTCATTTTATAGAATTTATTCATTCTAATAATCAAAAAATATTTTTGATTGCTAATGCTAAAAAATATAACATCTCAAATTAGTATCACAAGAGGCTGGAATTGTTTCTGATTGTAGGGCTTAATTTCGAAATATTATTTGTTAAAAAAAACGATTATAAAAGACTTAATGTAAGAAACATAGCAAATTACGAATATTTCAGTACAAATTATGCACATAAAAGAATCGCATGAAACAGTTAATTGACTGTCATTTGAACAATGAAAATTAACACAGAATATGTGTGACTTTTTTACATATTTTATGACTCGTCATCTTTATAATGACTATGGATGTATTTTTAATGATTATATTTAATTAAAATAACATTAATAAAATATATATTCTGGATAATTCAGGAATGTACTTGCATGAAACCAACAATTAATTTTTATTTATTACTAGCCGCCTTTGTCGATCTGCTACTCAGTAACAGAATTAACTTAGCCTTATTTGATTTTTAAAGTTATTTAGGTATCAAATTAAAATGATTAAAAATTACATTGCTATTTAATATCTTAAATGTATTCTTTAGGAAAGGCGAGAGGTAAAATTAAAAAGTGGATATAGAAAGCATCATTTTCTAAAAGGAAAATCGAGATATTTTTTTCCAATTTCATAATAATCAAGTTAAAATATATATATTTTATTACCTTTCATCTAATTTTGGACAAAATAACTATAAGAAGATTTGAAATGGACTTATAAAAAAGTAACTGAAATGGACCAAAATGAAACTTTCGCCTTAAAGTGAACAACAAAAGAAGTGACCGAATGAAATAAATTTCATCCATGTATAACAATTAACAAAATTTGGATATGTAAACGAAATAAATAATTTATAAATTTACATTAAATAATAACTTTCACATTTCAGAGATTTTGAGGTGAACATAGACAAACGAGAAACAGTGACAAAAGTCTGATAAAACACAATCCTTATATCAGTATGCTTATTCTAAGAAGAAAGCTGAATTACCATATCATGAATTTTTAATGTTTAAATGTCATAATTAATCTTAACAGTGGAAAATATGGATGATAAAATATTTTTTTTGATATAAAAAGCAGTGAATTCTGTATTAGTTATGAAATCTACTGTTTCAAACCAAATCTAAAAGGAGCTGAATGCCATTACTGAAGACAAAATTTTATGATGATAAGAGCATTATTTTTATTTTAAATCATAATAATATTAATAATTTTATTTAAAAAAATAAAATATTTAAAGTATTTAAATTTTGAAATATTTCTCTTAATTTTGAAATATCAATGTCAAAAAATTACATGATTAATCACCTCCAGATCAATCTCTTGGCACTGTTGAAAAACAGAAACAAAGTGACATATTAGTTATTAATTTTAATAAAGAAGAATTCAAACAAAATATAGCTCATAATGATTTCATGTTAATCATTTGTCCTTTAATTTAACAGTTTCGTCAAATATTCGACAGTTCTAATGTCCATTGAGCTCTCCGAGGTAATCAAAATAATTTTATGAGAAAGAAAAATATATAATTTACAACTATATATCTTAGCTCATACACCACTTTAAATTCAGTAGCTCGCATCAAATCCTAGATTTAAGCTAAAGAGAAGAATCGTTTATCATTCTGTCCTATTTTCCATTATTTGTATCAGAATCTTTGATTCACGCACCTTGCGTGACTTTTCCACTCACGCGTGAAAGAGCTGCACAAGGTATGAAGAGAACTCCACCCTCATAATAGGAATATCCTCTGCCTGCTAGTTTACCAGCTTTATGATGGATTTGACTTAGTAGAGTAATTCTTGAAAGCTTCCGCATGAGGAGGATTTATATCACAGCGTTCTGGAGTTTTTCATTAAATCTATCCTAATATGTATAAAGCAATTCGCTGGAAGGATAAAAGTAGTAATTTCATAATTGTTTCAGATTTGAGGATTTTTTTGATAATAGCCTTCACGAATCTTTAATCATCATCACTATATATTGTTATTTTTTTCTGTACATTATAGTTTCTATTTATGATTTTTGTTTTGCAATTATTTTTATAATTTATAATTTTTAGCTTACAAGATATGTGGTGTGATTTATTTAACAATAAACAAGTAATATAAAAAAAATTCAATTCCTACTTAAAGAAGACTGTTATTGTAGTTATTTTTTATTCAATAATCATTGATTTTTGCAAAAATTGAACTCTAATTCTTCACCTTCAGTTGAAAAATACCTGTATACTTTAATTTCACCGATTGAGTTACTGCTTATTGATTTCAATTTTCATTACAAACTACCAAAATTTTATTTAAATTATTAAAAATTAATTAAATTTTATTAATGAATTAATATTTGAAAAAACAGTAATCACATCAAGTATCATCCACTACAAGTTTTAAAAAATGCATTTGAACTTAATTGGATGAATGAAAATTATTTTATTAGCGATTGAATATTTTAATAAGATATATATAAATAAATATATAGAGAGTGTTAACTGAAAAGTATGTGTGAACTGTTAGTAGGAATTGAAAAAAAGTAAGTTTTGCACACTTACTTGATACTTTTAATAAATTGTTAATAGGATATCGTATGCGAGGATTCGTGGATTCACAAGAAATCTCTATGCATGAATTATAAGTAGAAAGTAATGGTGCGCTATTAAAGTAAATTATTTATCATGGCAATTCAAATTAATCGGAACTGTAACAATTTAATCCTAGACACTGAGGTTTAAATAAAGAGACAATGTTAGTATGGCAAAACTCATGTTTATGAAATATTACTTACTTATTTTAGTTTCTAACAGAAATTATAAGGAAGTTATAGAATGAAATTCTAGATTTTTTTTAAATTCTGCATGTGCCCTCTTTTTTGTCTGGACCAAATCTATCTACTTCTGTTTTTAGTATTTTTTTATTCTTTCAATTCATTTCATCTCTTTATTAGACTACGAGTGCTTAGATACTAAGTCTGATTTAATATAATACAACTTATAAAACCTAAAATTTAATTTGGTAACTAAATAGAGAAAGGACCTTGAATTAAAACAAAGCAAAAACTAACAGCACCTTTAAAGGTGGTTGAAAAGGAAGGACATGATTTTGAAGAATACATATTGTATGTAGTCTGGTGTAATTACAAACGTAAGAGAAGACGCCACACACTATCATATGTGCAACTTGCTCACTAAACAAGGATTCTAACAGCGTTAACCGTCAACATATCTAGATATGCGCTTGCTTAATCCCTAAATAAGTAACCTTTTGTTACAGAGCAATTGATATTACCCAACTACACCTTAAATATAAATGAAATAACAGCCTAAACTTTCTTCAATTATATGACTGTCTTAAGCAAAACTAAACCTCCCACAGCATTTTGAAAAACAGCTCATTTTGAAAAATTCCTCTAACTATCAGACAGAACAAATCCCTTTTACGCAATGCAGCTATAATAATTACATAAATTAAATGTTGACTGTTTAAATTAGTTTCGTATTATTCAATAATTTATCATTCAGAACTTTAATAACGTTACTTTTAATAAAAATATTACAAAATGATTTAAAAATTAAATAATTAAATAAAAAATTTAATTGTTTAAAATTAAATAATTTCATTTCTTAAGTTTTAATTTAAAACTTCAAAAAAATCTTAAACTAATTTTTCTTTATTCTATATATTTATTTATAGATTATTGAGAACTAAAAATTGTACAAGACAAATTTAGAATATTTTCTACTTTAGTACGATATTTTATATAACCATTATACATTTATTTTACAAATGCCAGTTGTTAGTACTTTTGTAGTTTATTTATTACATTCTACTTTGTAATTGGTAAGCACTAAAAACTCCAAAAACAAAAATAAGGTATGTTGCTATTTCTAAATTAATTTGCCACTTTTCTTTAGCATACTCTCATCAAATGAGGAATAAGCACTTTTCTCTGCATTAAGAAGTTTTAAAAAATGAGATTTTCTTTCAATAAAAGGTATATTTTGTTATATTTCTTTAGAAATATTGTATCTAATTTGGATAAAGATACAGATTAGATGCAATATATCTAAACAATATTTGATATTAAATATATGAGCCAGTAGTTCATATTTCCCTTATAATTCATACTGATAAGACCGTGTACTTAATGTATTCCGACAATTTCTAGATCACTTACTGATTATGTTATATTCTATCACTTCATTCTCTATTCTTTAGTGGAAATTATAGCTCAAGAGAAACCTATTCTACAAACTAAATTTGCCACTTGCAATTAATACTGCCGCACTGAATAATTTCAGCAGCTTTAAGCTAATATGAAATTCAGAATTCATAATATCTATATATAGTTAGATAACTGCAGCCTTATTAAACGGCGTTTTATTATAAAAGCATGAAATCGTATAATAATCAATGATATAAAACTAGATTTATTTTATAAACTTAAGTTGGAACATTTTAAAAATATTTCTTCAAAAGATATGACATTTCTTCAAAAGAAATAATGGAAACTTCTGGAAAAAAAAATCAAAAATTTTCGCTAAACCAATTTTTCACTATATTGATGTAGGAAATTCGATTAAAAAAAGTTCAACTTTAGGTGCAACCTTCTTGATGGCGGTACTTGTTGAATGATTTATTTCATGCTTACAAAATACAATATCTTGCTCAGTTTTGCGAGTTGTTTCACTTTGGGTTTGAACATCTCAATTTACACTTAAAACATATAAAAAAAGAGAGCTGTTTGTAAATTTTTATGCCGATTTTCTCTGAAGATATAATTTTCGACCCTTAAAGTTTTTTTAATAAAAATATACAAACTCGTATTATGTTGAGGCGCAGGCTAAAATAATACATTAATTAAATAAGACTTGCAGTGACAATTTCTGAATACATGTTTTTGTTAAGCATTTTCTGATTGAATTAATTCAATTTAACAAGATAACTAGAGGAACTATTATATCAAATATGTAGAACGTGGCAGTGTATGATTAACTGAGCTCAATGTGCTCAGCAATGTGCTCAATGTGCTTAGCAATGAGCTCATGTATGAAATATTGTGCTTTGTTTTATATTGTAAGTCAATTATCTATGGCTTTAAAGAAAATATTTTGCTGTTTTCTTTTATAAGTTGTTTAAATTAGTCACAAAAGGTTTTTATTCCAAAAACTAATCAAATTTACATATTACTTCAAAGATAAAACTGCTGAAGTTCCAATTATCTGCAGAAAACTCATTAAAAATACATTCTTGTTGTTTGCTGAGAAAAAACGAGTATGAAAATTAAATATTTTAAAGGAATTTTAAATTATTAGACTCACAGTAAAGCTAATAAATGTTATACACATATTAAAAGTATCCCATCTTAATTTTGAAATTAGTTTAGTGTATAAAGCGTTTTCTATAAGTCTAACAAAAATAATTGTATATTATAAATGCAAATTCTAGATTTTAACTTACATCTTTGCAAAAGATCACAAAATTGTCCAAGAAAAAACTGTGTTTATGGTATTCTCTCTTTCAATTCCTGTGAATTAATTTGGATTCACTCACTATATTCTCTTGTCTCTTCAAGGTGTGAGAATAAATTTAGCTTATCTTAGAAATTACAGTTTAACTTTGATGGCACTCTTTTGTGCACGGAATTAACGAATAACTCATTTTTGAAGTACTCATCGTGGTTCGTTGGAGTTTCAGTTTTACTACAGTTTATTCAAATAGGTCTTATGGTTTGGGACAGAAAATAGCTTGTTAGAACTCTGAGAATATTGGCTCAGTCCATTTGTGTTCGTGAATAATTATATATCTTTCTTTGTTCATAAATTATCAGACCTCCAATGAGCAACATTACAATGAAATGTTTCATTTTACTCTTGTCCAAATTTTAAAATAAATTTTAGTAGTTAATTTTTTAAAGTAATTATTGATTTTTTTAGTATTTGGAGTTTAAGCTATTAAATTTTATACCCCCATACATCTTTATTCTTGATAACCATTAATTACTTTAAATCTACTAAGGAATGTGGTAGAAAAAATTGCTTTTTTTCAATTAATGTTGAAATTCTTAATCTTAGTTGTAATGCCATCTTCTTCAGATAAGAATTTTTTAAAAAAATAATCATTGTATTTAAAAATTATTAATAAAATTATTTGGTATCTTTTTTATATCGTCTCACAGAAAAATGCATAAAACCATGATAATTCTATTGTTTTCCTATTTTTCATTTTACCTTAAATAAGGAAAAATACGAAAAAAAGAATGAAAAAAAATTCTTTTATAACATTAAAGCAACACTATCAAGTTCCTACTCCATAATTTCAAAAGATTTGTATAAAGCTTCGTAGTATTTTTACGCCAAAATATTCTGTTTATTTGATTATTAACTTAAACAAAAAAAACCTATTAAAAACCTATTTTACACATTTTTATGCCATAATATTATATATGTACTAAAATTAAAGGATGGGTAACTGCATTTAAATTCTCATTTCAGATT
>JAPMOQ010061359.1:430871-488619 GCA_026543055.1 Argiope trifasciata
TATATATATATATATATATATATATATATATATATATATATATATATGCTGCTTTTATTTTATTTTTCCAACTTTGAAACGGTAAAAGGGATATTCCTGAGCAATACGTAATAGTCGCTCTAGGCATTAGAACCATCTCCGCGATAAGCTACTTTTCCTTTTAAATATTCAAAAACGGGTGAAACTTTTATATTATTCTCTTCCGTTTTCAAGACTTGAGACGGAACAGGGTCCTGACTTCTGAAAGCCACGTAGGCAATTTTATTCCCTTTTTGTGAGAGGCGAATTTTTTTCTTTTCACGCCAGCTTCTCACAATTTTTCTTTTTTTTTTCTCATCCTACAGACTCCACACACATCATTCACTCCTATTGTTTTGTCTCTACGCTAAGAGCGATTCGTAGAAATTTGGATGTGTTTTTTCCTTACTTCTATGAAACTTCTGTATTTTTAAGATATATCTTAGTTAGCAGTATATTAGTGTGGTGTTTTCTTTCAACACTATTCATAAGATTTTTCTTACTTATTAAGGTATTGTACAGTAATGAAAACATTGAACAATACCATAAAACAGTTATAAAACTGTTTCACAAAACTTTTTGTGAATGGATTATAAAAACATAAATCTTTAAAACATATATTTTGAGATACAGCTGTTTCTTCAACGTAGAACAAAAAACTCAAATACACAATTTTACCATAATTACTTATCGCACTAAAAGGCAATCTGTAGAATTGAAATTTATTCAATTTTCGTATAGATTTACACAAGTAATAGTGGAATGTTTTCGACCCTATAGTTGGAAGAGTAGAATTTAAAAAATGGAACATAAATAGGACAATTTGCCCAAAACAATGTGGGTAAGCTATCTAATAAATCATTATGTCCTGTGTCACCATGAAAATTCGACATATAAGAAAACACTTTAATAAAGGCCTCCTTGAGTTAGCTTTGTTTATCCAGCTGTAACATAAGAAAATCAACACACGATATCATCAAATGATTCATAAAATCTTCACTATAATTGACAAAATCCCTCAATATACTATAGTGCAGCTACGAATAGCAAAAATTATTTACAATTACAGAAATTGATTACCATAAACCATAGTAACAACTCTATGGTAACCGTTGCAAACAATTTTCATATGATTGGTTATCTTTATTCAGCCAATCTGATATCAGAAACCAATGTTTATTTATGTATCCCAAAAACACTCTTGGTGAAGAAATATTTAAGAAATATTCGTTTTTTGCTATTTTCTTAGTAATTATAATTTAGTTTTGAAGATAATATATATATTTTTTTTAAGTGTTTCTTTTTGCCTTTAAATTATGTTTCCTATTTAGACTTCAGACATTAATGAGAGGATTAGAATTAGCATATTTTTGTATAAAAAATATTATAAAAATAACCTTTTGTACTTCTTATATACCAAGTATATATATAACGATGCTTTACAAAAACCTAAATTCCAGTTCCTTCCCTTTCATAGTTCAAATGTGTTGTACAATATTCCCCACATCAGATAATATTGTATATTATTATTCGTTGCTATACAATATTTGAACAACTTGCTTAAAATTATCAGACATGATATTATTCGAAAAAAAAATAATACTTCAATAAAATTTAACGCTGTTATTCAATTTTGAGGTTTTTCTTTGTTAAATAAGGGCAACGATATTTAAGAAGAGGGGCAAAATTTACCGATATATGAAGTTGCTTTAGAAATAACACCTTTTCGGTCACGAGTGTAGTTACTCTAGTTACATTAACGTCCCATTTTAAAGCACACGAGAAAAGGGGCTCGTAGTTATGAACTGCAGCCAAAAGACACCTGAGGCAGCATTCCCTTCTCCTCAGCAGTGGTAAGACAATTGACCCAGAACATTTAACGTGCAACAGACTCACAAGTTCTCGGTGGAATAGGGTCCCCAACCTGAAACCCCCCGCTTCCAAAGCCCAGACTTTACCACGAGGACAAGGTTGCTCGTATTCGGTCGCAAGAAAAGCAGAAAAGAAAATAAACCATTTAAAAGAAATTTTAGGTTCATATTTACTTGTTTTTGTGAAATTCGATAAAAGATTGCGATTTATATTTATATTATATATATATTGTATTTTTTATTTATAAGATTAAACATTTTCATATCTTTATTCCAAAGCACAACAAAAATTAAGTTTAAATTAGGATTTCCAGAGGGGGACTGCAGTTAATTAGTATCCCATCACCTGAAACAAACTCATTACCAATTATTATTATTCAAGAAAGTCCTTATCGTTTCTACGAAATCTGGAAGAAAGTAATAACTAATATCATCGAAATTTTCCCCAAGATAATACAAATTCAGTTGTCCTAAGAAATAAGTACTAACTATAAATAATACTCGATAGCCGATAAATTATTGAGTGGAAGAAAATCCACATTTTCGAGTTAATAGCTAATTACGATGATAAGCTCATTCATCCATTTTCGCTCCGGGGTGTTTGAATTTCGGTTGATTATGATGGTACTTGAAACTTCTTTTAAAATTCAGGTACAGTCAATGATACACAGAAGCATAAAAGATGATTAAAGAAGAAATTAACCTAGTTTCAACTTGAAAGCAGTCAAGGTCATTTATGATATTTTTATTTTTAAATACCTTATAAAATTGTATCTCCTCGTTTAATTTTCCATTTCTTAAATTTAGTTGTTTTGTCACCGAGGATGCATGCACATAATACTTTATATAAATTGAATTCCTAAAAAGGAAACTGTCTTCGTATAATATTGACAGTAATTGAATAGAAAATCTCTCATTAAAATAAAAATTTCACAACAACTATGATAAAATACTACTACCTACGACCCCATACAGTATTGTTTTTTTTTATTTTTAAATGCCGTCAATAGTTGTATCTTCTAGTTTAATTTTCTATTTAAAAAAATTATTTGTTTTGTCGCCGATGATGTATGCACATAATATTTTACGTAAATGAAATTTTTAAGTGAAAACTGTTTCCTCGTAATATTAATAACTTATTAGAAAATCAATCATGAACATAAAATTTCTTGACAACAATGAAGCAGGGTTCACACGAGGCCAACTATTGCGGTCAATGGAAGGTCACGTTTACCTTAGAAACATCACGTGAATAGAACAGGACAACGGCAATTGGTTTTCCCATTGATACAACTATTTGTCATAGGCCCATTGAAAACATGTGATAATCCTGGAGTAGGCGTGTTTTCTCTTTAAAACTGTGATAATAGTCATTCAACTTCGAATTATGAATGCTATTTTAGAATCTAGTCTATTAAGGTCACCAACTTCTCAAAGTGTAAAATGAAAGAATGTATGAATAAATCTCTTCAGAAAATAACTCACTGAAATATAAAATTTATTTTAATTTAAAAATTGAACAAATTCATACTGAAAGGATTATACATTTTCTGAAGGGCATCGGTTTTTTTTCCCTACTCTATATTTAAAATATAGGATATCCAATGAACATACAACTCTGCTATTCCTTTTTTATAACGTAGAAAATAAGTAACCAATTAATACTTGCAATTCGATAAAGAATTTTTGCTATACAGTACATAAATGCGTTAAAGTTAAAACATAAAAGCAGTAATTATGTCAAATATAACAGGCGATGATCGAGCATCTAAATTCTCAAATATTAAGCAGTTATTTCATTATTCTTTGTAATGAATAAAAAAATACTTGCTACCCAAATCTGTTATATGGAATTCTGAAAATACATCAACAATTACCATGGTGCAAAAATTGTGACTGAAATGTTACGATCAAGCATTCTGGTATCACATTTCCTTCTAATGTCGTTGTCTAATTATTTTTGTCATAAGAATTTCTGGTAATCTAAGGTCCCTTAAAACTTCTTCATCAAGTATACGAATGTATGTATAACATTTCTGTAATGAACTAAGCGTTTAATTTCTCCTAGAAGGACACTTTTGCAGTTGGTAAAAAATGAACTAATAAATAGGATGGATGAATAAGATAACCATCACTTTTATGTTTCATGACAATTAGTTAAAGAATATCAGGGTTACCTCAAAAAAAATTTCAGCCTTTAAAAAACCTTGATAAGAATTTGCTTTATACTGTTGGTTACTTTTACAAAATAAGAAAGTAAATATATGCTCAGATCTGAAATTGAATCATGCAAGGAATACAGCATTAACTGTAGTACGATTTTCATATATTAGTTTTTAATACCAGGACAATTTTATTCGATTTAATCATGTTTCTTATGTACATTTGAAGGATGCGTTTGCTCTGTTTGAGTAATACCTATTTGTTTTAATTTCATGGATATTTTATATAAACCCTTTAGAGATCAATTTTATTTCCAGTTTCGATTGTATTTTTCAGGGCCAAGCCTATTTTGGTCTAATGATATATAATTACTTTGGTGTTCTTATTTCATAATGATGAAAAACCCTAAGAAATTCTACATACTAGCCTGAGAGCTATGAATGTGTTCAAGAAAACAATCTAAAGATTGATTTGTAATGTATATTCCTCTATGTAACTCTTAATTATTACTTATATTTTTTATAACTTTCGAATTAGTTTCCACACGCAATAATCTTCATATCAATTCCTGAAAAAAACCTTATTTACTTTTAAGACCAGAGTCTATTTGATTCAGGATTTAAAAATGTCCAGGATAATTTGAATTAAGTATGGACATTTATTTAGATATCCTTTTGACTGTATACTATAATTCATTGCAAACCTATTTAAATGTGTTTGGAATGGAAAATCATTTGAGTTCTGTTTTGAGTAATACAATTTTTGTGAAAAAATAAAACTTAAAGATTTCGGAACTAGGTCATAAATGCCAGAATTAGGATTTAAAAACGCTCTGAATAATTTGCATTAATCATGGAAATTTCTTTAGATATCCTTTTGATGGCATACTATAATTCATCGCAAACATATTTAAATAATTTTGGAAAGTAAAATCATTTGAATTATGATTTGAGTAGTACAATTTTCTTCTAAAAATATAGCTAGAAGATTTCGGAACTAGGTCATGAATGTCAAATATTTCACTGCTTATGTCAAAATACACCGAATAGATTAAATTTACACATAAAATTCATGAATTCCTTTTTGTTTAACGAAAAAAATGACGAATCCAGAAATTCTCCCATGTTGATAGAATAACTCAGAAAAATGCAGCTATAAAATTTTTCATTTCAACCGAATTATAGAGCTATAAATCCTCTGCAAACTGCAAAATCCTTAAAATTTTGATATATTTAGATTTCGAGTGATAAAATTTCACTAAACATGTTTTCATGAAATCCCAGAGAAACTATGGAACATATTATAAGAAGAGGATGTCTTATGATAGTATTGTGGATAATGTGTCAGATTTCTAAACATCATTCGTTTTATTAAAAATATCTCAAATGATATCTCTGGATTTGGACTGTAATCCAAGTTATAAAAAGAATAATAACGGAATATTGGACCATAAAATAGCTCTGAGATTTTACAATCTAGTTTTGATGACTTTTCCTAAAATGCAATATGATTTTACAATTCAACGGAGAGGAAATGACATTTTAAGAAACAACGGCATATGATGTTTACACATGTAAAAAAATCCTCTTGCCTCTCTAATAACAAATGTATTGCTTTTTCCAATAAATTTTAATCTTACGTAATGGTAAATTCATTTTGAGCCTGCTCTGAGAGATTATGAGCAAAGGTTAAAACAACCTTTACTGTGGAATGCTTTCTCTCAAGCACCATTCAAGATGAGGCATCATTTTGACAATGGAAAGGAATTTTATTTATTTAATTTCAATGGTTAAAAATATCTGCAGTGTAGTAACAAGATGTAGATTCCTTTTTCATGGAAATTCGACTTAAAACATTTGTATCAATTTATTTACTGGTGTCTGGTTACAAGTCCATTTATTAAAGAAATAATTATGCATCGAATTACATTTGCTAGTGCAAAGGGTTAATATTATGTATTTTTAATAGATGCATAATCAACGTGATATTTGAAAATGAGTGATCTTCAAATCTAAATTTGTTTCCTAAGAAATTAATTTTATTTCAATTTGATGAATTAAAATTACTTAAATTATTAATGCACTTTTGTCTTCCAGTTAAAGGAAGAAAGATATAATATACAAAGCATGGCATTCCACGGCCAAAATTTATGAAAATAATTTAAAATATGCTTATAAATAAAAATCAAAATAAACTACATCCTTATTTAACTGTTTAAGGAGGAAAGATACAATATTAGCAAATATATATTGAAAGAAGGCGAAAAAAGTCGAAATTCAGCTGAAAGAACTTATTTAATATGTCTGACGAGAGCTCTCATTACTAAATTAAAATTATCAGGAATGTTTTGATTTATAAGCATTATTATTCTTCAACTAGTAATACTTTTACATCCAGCATGAGATAGAAAAAGGATACGTTTAACTAGAAAAGCTAGATTATAATGAAAAAGAACACCGAGATAATTATGCGTATAAATTCGTATATCGTGTATCCAATGAGGCGTAAGTAGTATTAGCTTGTACATTAATTTTCGAATGTTTTCATTAATTCTAGTTTAGCATTTTTAACCTCATTAACCTTCACCACCAAAGATGCTTTGAATATAACAGTGCGCATATAACTAATTTATTGAAAATAAAAAAAATGACAAAATAAAAAGTTAATTTAATAGTTATAGTAAATTTAATTAAATATATATTATAAATACAAAAGATCGTAGATATTTTTAGTTAGATTTTTCTTAATAATTCTAACAAAAATAAATAATTCTTACATCAGTTAGAAAACGATGTTAAATAAATTTGTCAAATTTTCAGAAGAAAAGAAAGAAACCTAAAAAATTAGTTACGTTTCTCTTGCGAGAAATACATTTATATTCCGAGAAATTGTGAATTTAAATATTAAATGAGATATAAATTGTCATACGACTTAATTCTATTAAGTAATTTCTTCAGAAATCACGATTTTTGGTCTTTGACTTCTAAGTTTTCAATATCCGCTTAACAAAAAACTCAGCCTATTCATCTAAATATTTAAACTGATAAGGAAAAATCAATATATTACAAATATATTGATCACCTTAAAATGTTTTAATCTGTATAACTACTTTATTTACAAGTGCAAGGGAATATCACTAAGCTAAATTCTTTAAAATGTAAAATTGTTTGCACTTTGTAACCGCTTCTATTCTTCAGATAAACTTGGGGATCAAAAGCTTCAAACACATACTTGAGTCCTTTATTTGAATGAAAATCGTGTTTGCGAACAGGACCTGGAGTCTAATAGTTCATGTTCTCGAGAAGAGGAAGACAATGAATTCAAGGTGCACAGAACTCTAATCTGAAATCCAGAATATACAAACGATGGGAGTTTCTAACTGATGAGACTAGTCTCACTGTGTGAATTAGAACAGAATAGACGCTTATTCATTGATCAGATAGTTTCGGAGGGTACTTTGGTTGTTAGGGAAATAAATGATGTTTGGAATCTGGATGATTATAAGACGACATTAACTGGTGTCCTTATCATCAAATCTGGTTAATGGGTCTCCCATTATATTATTAACATTCTGAACTAAGTAAAATAGAAAAACAAAGTTTAAATACAAAGGCAAATCATTTAATTGATGAGAAGGTGCTGACGAACTTTGAGTTTAAAAATGAATACGAGAACCAATAATAAAAAGTTTTATCTTATTCAATTTCTCCAATTACTATTTTTAACCTTCTAGCACAAAAACCTGTTTTTGGAATATTAACAGAAGTATGAGGTCATTTTTATCTCCCATTGCTGGAAATGTAACCTTATTTTATTGATTTGTTTAATTGAAGAAGGAGTTGCCTTTATTATATGAATATAACGTTTAATGACTATACGCTGATTTTAGATTTGAAAAAGCTATATTTAGCAATTATAAGAGATTTTATCTTGTCTCCTTTTTCTGCTGAAACTCATATTTTACCTAATTTGCCAAATATGTTGAATTATTTGCTATTTTCATTTAAAAAACATTAACCTTAGAAATATAGAAATAAATATATAACAAACTATCTAAACTTTGTTTTAGCAAACTTTAATTTTTAAAATGAAAAAACTAAATTAAAGGACAGTTTTCGAAGGGAGAAAAGTTCATATACACCGTTTATTGAGTGTCATAGAAATAAATATAAAGAGGTAAAATAAGTGTTTAATAGAATTACATCTGAATTGAATTACTCGTAGCTCACATTTGACGAGTCGATATAAAGTATTATGAAATCAATGACTGAAAAATATAAATTCAAATTTCAGTACCCTAATTGTCACATGAAAAGTTTTCAAAAATTAATAATGTATAAATTTATGCAATTTTTAGTTTTTAATATCAAGCGCTGAATACCGAAAAGATTCTTAAATGTAAAAGAAAACTTTTTTTTATAAATGTTTATAAATCTGCTTACTTTGCAAATTTTATTCAGTTTCTTAATATTATATATTACCTGTTTGTATTTGATTTTACATTCCTCTGGCATTATGAAATTTTTTTTAAACTTTCATAAAATACATTCATTTTATATTATGCACCTTCAATATTCTGTTTTATTCGTAAACAAGCTGCATCCCTTTTAGGCTGGCATGTTTTCTTAGAACTTGTTTAACCTCGTAAGCAGAATGAAATTGAAAGCCAAAAGAGCAAGCTTTGCATCCAATGAAGGAATACGAAGCAACAAAACAAAATGAGCGCAAACGTCGAGAAATCCTTTCTTTCCTTTTTTTTATTTTTATCCGTATTTTTATTTCCATTTCCACCGGAAACTCCACTAAAATACTTCCTCTAAAACTGATTATTGTATTTTCTACTCGTTTTCTATGTTAAGTATTTGAAGAATTTTTTTTTCACCGCTAACTAAAGCAGAAAGTTTCGTTTTCTAGAAAACGTAAAAAACTTGTATTTTCGAGATGTTTACTTTGCATTTGAAAGAAAATCCGAGAAAGGAAACGAATTTTAAAAGATATTGACTCAATATATTGATATATCTAGATCCCAAGGCAAAAAACAGCTTTTCATTCCTGGAAAACTGTATCACTTTAATGTGTCTATTAAAGATAATTAATTTATCTCATTTTAGTTCAAAATTTTGTTTTTTAAAAAACTGTTTGATTAAAGTACGTATAATTCAAATGAACGTTCATTCTAATGAGATAATTGCTTCATGCATCACGGATTTCAGACAATTAGTGTATTAATTGTGTTTGTTTAGTATAATGGAGTTTCTTTTATGAAAACCTAAAAAGGAAACGGTCCTATATAGTTCGAAAATAAAAATAAAAAATGAGACACATTTTGTGTAAAATATTCTTTTGTAAATATTATAATTCATTCTGCGATGTATTTTAAAATTTTAAAAAAGTATATAACCGATGTCTACTTTAATCAGGGGCCTATTGTAATTTTCCAAACCATTACAAGTAGGCATAAACTTCCAGATGGACAAATACTGTTACTGATGAAAAAAATTATGTATTGTTTCAACAATAAGTATACAGTTAAATATTTTAAATTATTTTTTACACTACCCAAGTTTGATAAATTGTATCTTGTTCAATATTTTTAACTGAATTATAAAGCTTTGAATCTCACTACTTCATTCAAACAATTTTAGGAGATTGCAACAGTTGAAACGATTTCAGATGATCATCCAATCAACATTCTCCACTTCCTGGAGGTGCTCATTGATTGGTCTAAAATATTTAAATGTTACATAATTCATAAATTCATAATTAATAATTCGAAAAATTTTGATCATAGAAAATTAAATATTTTATTTTTATTTAAAATGTTGGTGTGCCGAGAATATTTTATGGAATATGACTAATAGAATATATTTTTCATATCATTTAAAGAATGAGTAAAGGAGCCACAGAAATGGTAATTAAAATAATTCATAAAAAGTTCATTCTTTAATGAAGTTGCAAATATTATATATATAATTCATATTTTATGCCGATTTGCTTTTTACAATTTATTTTTAATATTTCCTTCGTCATATTTTATCAAATGAATTGAAATATCAATGAATTAAATTTGAAAATACATTTTGAACCTTCGCAAAGTAAAAAAAAAGAAATAAAATAATATATGAACATTTTATCGTCCCATTTGTTTCTTACGATCTATTTTTGATATGTCCTTCATCATATTATATCAAATGACTAATTGTCTTTTATATCATCAAGAATATTTATAAATGAATCTTTATTTTTTAATGCATTCATCAATTTGTTTTCTTTAAATAAAAAGTTATTATTTTTCAAACTAATTCAAATTTCTTCTCTCTTTTTACTGTACAGAAGAAAATTACAGATGTTTTAATCTATTTTTAATCATCTTTTATGTATAGTCTTTTTACTGACAGACTTTGAACTTGAAGGTCAATTTCTAAAAGTAAACGAAATAGCATGCAAATTAAATGATGATGCTGATCAGTAACTTTGCATTCGTTTAAATTCTTTGCTGATGAACTCTCTTTTACTAATTCAGAACATTGCTGAAACAAACATAATATTCATTATCACTAATTAGTGATAATTAATATTATGTTTTCGGCCAATTTAATCAAGGTTTTTTGGTCAAGAATTATTTTGCAAAAGTTCAGAAACAGAGAAATCATTTGTGAGAAAATACTACTTCATACTTTCTTTATTTTTCATTAGTTTGATAGAATTTGTAAAATTATTTAAATATCATTTGTATTAGTATATTTCTATTTAATTTTACTACAATTATATTTATAATATGTTTGGCAAATAACTTGTCTGTCCAGGATTGAGAATACACTAATTAAAATATTAATAAATTCTGTATGTATGTGTCATGTTTCACAAAATTTTACTTTTGGTGTTCTTGAAGTTACCTTTAGTTAAAAGTATTTTTTCTTTAGAATAAAGTAATTTCAAAATAATTCGCGAAAGAAAATGCATATTTGTAATTTTTTATTATTTTGAGAAAATGAACTATTGCACATCCTGGATAAAAATAAACAACCTTCAACCTGAATTTTCTCCAATCATATTTGCATCGTGTATCCTGCAACTCATATGAATGTACTTTACACTTAAATATTCGTATTCTGTCTTTTTTTGTTCGTTTTATTTTCTTAATAGCTTATAAACTGAATTAATATTCCTGTTCAATTATATTGTAAGAAAATTATTCTATTCATGATCATTAAGAAGTTTGCGTGTTAGAATGTTCTAAATTTAACCGAATAAATTGCTAAAGTATATAATTCTTTATTAATCATTTACTAAATTTCAATTAATAAGAAATCGTAAAAATAAGAATAAAAACTCTTTACAACGTGGAAAATAATTGCGTGATTATTTATCAACAACATACAAATAACTATGAATAAAATTCCAACGAAACAATTTTTGTCCTAAAGTTACTATCACCTTTATTAAAACAACATGCTTAAAGTAGGTTTTGATTAAAAACCCTGCTAAAAGGAACTATTAGTTAAACAAAGGTTAGAAAAGATAATTTCTTTATTAATTATCTAAACTTTGGCACTTTAAAATTATTTGAAAAAAAATAGATCATATTAAATTCGCTCACACATCTTAAGATATACATATCTTGGATATCTTAGAACTTAACTTCATAATACCTTGAAAAGTACATTCAGCTATCTTTTACTTCTTATAAATACAGAAATAATTCGTAGCCTGGATTTCTTATAAAACAAAATAATCACAGTCAGTTTTAAATTTATGCTACAACTTTGGAACGAACTATTTCGACCTAAAATCAAAACAGTTTTTAATTTAAGGCAATAAGCTCAGTTTTATCCCAACTTAAAACTACCAAATTCCTACGGATACAAGAATTCATGTTTCTCAAGTTCCCGATAGAAAATCAATGCCGAGTCCTCCTCGAAGAGGTCATAACTTTAAAAAAAACTTGAAATATGTATTTAACTATCCTTCATTTTTTGTAAATGTAGAAAATGTTACTGGCTTGGATTTCTGATGAAACTAAATAATCACAGTTGGCATAAAAACTCTTCTAGAAATTTGAAACAGATAACTTCAACCAAAAATCAATGCAATTTTTAAATCAAGCTCTTTTTTATCCCAAGAAACTTAAAACTACCAAATTCATACATATGCAAGAATTGAGTTTCTTAAAATCTCAGATAGAAAATCAATATTGAGTCCTCCCCGAAGAGATAACTTTAAAAAACGTTGAAGTATATATTCAACTATCTTTCACTTTTTATAAATGCAGAGAATGTTACTGGTTTGGGTCTCTGATGAAACAAAATAAATACAGTCAATTAAAAACCTGTGCTATGACTTTAGAACAAACTATTTCAACCAAAAGTCAAAACATTTTCTTAATTCAAGGCAATAAGCTCAGTTTTATCCCAAGCAACTTAAAACTATTAAATTTATAAGGATGCAAAAAATCGAGTTTCCAAAAATCCCAAATAGAAAATCAATGCTGAGTGTTCCCCGAAGAGGCCATAACTTAAAAAACCCCTTAAAATATATATTCAACTATCCATCACTTTTTATAAATGCAGAAAATGTTACTGGTTTGATTCTCTGATAAAGAAAAATAATCAGAGTGAGTTTAAAACTTAAGCTACGACTTCGAACCACTTCGACCCAAAATCAAAACCCCGGTGGAATAAACGATTTCATTGGAGATCGATTTCTTGCAAACCGAAAGAGATGTTCTTCGGGAACGTGATCGGGATAAAACAAATAGTATTTCATCCCTTCTTTTCTCTCGCCGCGATTATTACCTTTCTTTATTTGGAAAAGTTTCAAAGAATAGTGAGTTACAACAAGCAGAGAGTTTATAAAAGGAAAAGAAAAAAGATATAAGATATTTCTTGTAAAGTCTGAGGAAGATATATTAATAGAAAATTTAAAATAAAAGCATCATTTATTCCTCATGAAATAGTTATTCTCAGCCTAGAATTTTTACAATCATTTGCAGTTTATAATTAGAATAGTTCTCTCTAAATAGTTAGAGATTCACTTCAGTAATCGTTGATTTTTTTAAATATATTCTTGGCTCATTAAAAATTTAAGAACTATCAGAGATGTAATTAATTTCTAAAGATTTTCTTTTTATGTATTGTGCTTTAAGTTTGATTTCTATTTCATATTCAATATAATTCTTATTATACTACAAATAATTTATTTCTACATATAGAAACTACAAATTTTTTCATTCTAAATTTCAATATAATTTTTGTTACCTAATTCAATTTCTTTCGGAAGAAATAGATACGAAAACTAATCATTTTATATTTTAAGTTAAATAATAAGCTGTTTATATTCTCAAAAGTTAAATTTTTATAGCTTATCAAGGAAAATTTTATTAGTTCAACTAAATTAATCAGATAATTTTCTTGTTTTGTATTTAAAGTGCGATTTCTATTTCACATTCATTATAATTTTTATGATACTACAAATGATTTCCTTCTACTTATTGAAACTATAAATGTTTTCATTGTTCATTTCTATATAGCAAATTTCCGTCGTATTTCAATTTATTTGAAAGGAAATAGATACAAAAACTGATCATACTACTCAAGCTTGTTATAAGTCAAATTATAAACTGTTTATATAGAATGGGTGTTACTTTCAAAAGTTAAATAAATTATGAAAATATGAATTATTAATGGATTTGTTATGAAATGTCATAATGAATTGATTAATTATGAAATGAATTAATGAAAATGTCATACATTCAATTTAAAACTACTTTTTTGAATTATGTGCCCCACAGAGAAATTTGAAATCAATTCTAAAAGGATCTTGCACAGAATAGAAAATGTATGGTTTATATGAATATATTAAAATAGTTTACAAAATATTGCTGAGTTGATGGAAAAATAAAAGGAGATTTCTTCACTCAAGAAGTTGCAGTTGTTTTACGACAATATTTACCAGATATTGCTTTTCTTTTTGTCATTAAGGAAACAGATTTTAATTATAAATCAATGGTATCAAATATATTTGTTTTAATTGTTAAAAGTACTAAACATGGAAGAATAATATATTTAATTAATTGTTAAAAGTATTAAGAATCAGAGAATACTGTATATTAATTTTATTTAAATTGTTAAAAGTACTGTATATTTTCAAGAATTTAAACAAAAGAATTAGAAATAGAATTAGAGAACTCTCTGAATCTATTTCTTTAATTTTATCTAAGAAAAAGATAAAGTTACCATACCTTTTTAATGCTACAACGTGAAAGAATTCTTATATTTGGCACTCTATCCATTACATATATGGTAAAAATAAATTGATTTTAGACGTGTCAGCAAGAGTAACGAGAATGACACTTTATGCAAGGATAAGCCTTTGTCACATTTAATAAATCAAAAATAAAGAATACGCTAAACCGAACACTTGAGCTATAGTTTCAAGTAAAAAATATCGAAAATTGTAAATTTTTCAATGCAAAGTTTTATAAATAATATAAAAATACTGAAAATTTATACAGGAATAAGATATGCGAGATTTGCCCAATTATTTTTAAGGTTAGGATTTCACCATATGCCGTCCGAAAATCCAAAGGAGTTTTTATAATAATATTTTCGGCACAGCTTTTTTTAATCGCATGATTCCTGTAATCCAGATAATTACGCATTCATTAATTACTTGAGGCTGTGTGGCATGCATTTATGGATGTAATAAAATTGTATCTCTAAAACATGCGATTACCCAACCCAACATAAAGCTGATAAAGCTTGTTTAAATTACATTTTTCACATAAACCAAAGATGTATGAAATGTAATAGTAATTCTGTTTTGTATTTTTATAAACATTTAAGAAGCACTATATATGTAACTTAAAGCCGTAGTATGCTTGATTTATTAATTATTTCAATATCTGTGAAATAACTAAACAAATTGCAGGACAATGGGTCAAATTTCTGTGTATTTATTCATATATTTTACTAGAAATTTCCTTTTAAAATAATCGTATGCTTTCATCTCAATTGCTGCTTAAAATATGATCTTAATTAGGGTGATGAAGTTCATATTTCCTTAATTATACATACATATTTGTCCGGACAATATTTAAAATTAATCATTTTAATTACTTTACCTAAAACGACATCAATGATTAATCTAGGAATTAACGTATCATATTAATAATGATATCGCTGTCGAACATTATCAATGGTTTCTAAGTATTTCCCGAAACTTGAAGCAGTAAATTCTCTCTAAAATAACTGATAATGCATATTAAAGCTTCTACCTAAGATCAGTATTCGGATAAATTAATTCGCACTTTTATATACCTATTGCATTCTTTAATCTCAGTATTTTAATGAATTTAACTTAAATAGGTATTGGATAAAGAAAAATTATTTTAATATTTTATTTTCTCTAAAAGGTAATCACTTAAGATTTCGAAATGTTATAAACATTTAGTTCTGCAAATCAACTTGCCTGAGAGCATTTTAATTATATTTCCAATGCAACCTTCCAAATAAACACCATTACACTTTTCCACCCACATAAGTAATAACATGGAATTAGAAGAATAATGGAATTGAATTGTTTATTGTAAGCATTTTATTATTGGAAATAAGTGATTCATATTAGAACATTTATTTCTTTTCCTGGATCCTATTATCTAAGAAATTAAGTTACGCTAGCTAGCTTTTCTAATAAATTCCAGGAATTTGCTGATCATATTAAGGGAAACAATTTTACTGGGAACGCAGTTTATCTATAAGAGGAAATTTAATATGTCTGACATTGTCTCCAGAAATTCTTATATTGACATTATTTAAGTAGAAATTTTTGGAATGTTCATCTATTTTATTTGTTTATATGTAAACTACTTCTTTATTAGAAAACTTGTGCCTAGTTATTGATAAGCAGAGCAGTTTTGCTATACTAACCATCTTGAGAATTAAAAGAATAATTTTGTTTTACAGTAATTACTTGTTAAGAGAATACTAGCATGTTCTCTATTAGCTTGCTAAAGGTAAAAAAAGTTTTAATATTGTTTGAAATATAAATGAAGAACATTAAAATAAAGATGTTCCTATGCTATATCAACAAAAAAATATTTTCTGAAATTTTGTACCTTAAATCAATAAACTTTTACATTCTTTCTTAATCACATTAGAAAATATAAAAGTATAGAAATGTTAAGTTCATTTTTCCAGAAAATAATTCCTTCATTTTCTTTAGAAATTGGGCAAAACGGTTTGTTTTGTAGTAGCACAACTGTTGATGTTCTCTCAAAATAGAAAGCCCACTACTTTCTCTCAACCCTAATGAAGAACTGAAGACAAGCATCGAATCAGTACTGAATTGGTGTATTGCGTGTAACAGCACAATTAATAAATCGAAACGGCTAACCGAAGTTCCTAATCTTAAGTCGTTTGAAAAATGGATGAGATTTTTTTTCTGGTTTTCATGAAGCAAACGATTCATAATGTAGTTTCAAGGACGAAAATATAAAAAATAAAGAAAATCAGTTAAGTTTATCTTATTTCTTTATTCTTCAGAATAGAAATTGTTCGCTATCAATTCTGTGGTAGAAAAATAACTATAACAGACCTTTTTATTTATTGCAGATTTTTTTTTTTGTGGAATTAATATTTATTGCATTGCATTTTCAATTTTTTAATTGAACGTGACAAATTTTCCTTATTGAACTAAACATTATGTCTTAATTTCAAAAGAATTTTTTACATATAATAAAAGATTATATCGCATTTTTTTCTTCGAAAAATATCAATATTTTCGATTAATTTAAGATTTTTCCAAGATAATTTATAATGTTGTAAATATTGAAAATGCTAAGAAACTATATTTATCAATAACTAATGTAATTGTTTTGTGTTCGTTATGATTAACTGTGCTCAATAATTCAATAGTTTTTTTTTTCTATTTCATATAATTCATGATAAAATTACTGCATTTCTATAATAATAAATTCCTTCTGGTCTGTTCATAAGAATTTCAAGCATTACTTAATATTTTGATAATTTAAATATAAAAAAATTATATAAATGAGCAAATGAGTTTTTTATCTTCTATAATATGAAAGTGCTTCCTTAAAATCTAAGAAATTTTGTCATGACTTAATTCTTTTCTCTCACCTTCATACAAAATTCTAGGATTCTCAACTGCGCTTATTATTTTTAAAAAAATGGCACTCTATATTGGACTTTAGTAAATGGTAAATTTAAAAGATATGAAATATTAAAACAAAAGAAATAAATCAATTCAATAATCTTCGTCAGTAATTTTTAAGCAGTCAGATTATTTTTCATTTAAACTTAGATAGATAAAAGTAGATAAAAATCAAAGTTTTTTTATTATTTATTGTAAAACTTCGTAGCATTGCAAAATATATCCAGTTAATTGCTTAAGACATGATGCACTTAGGAAAGTTAAAGGAAGAAAGAATGGCAAGATCTTTACCATTTGTCTGTGATCATATTAGGTATTACTCAAATATTGGTTGATCTATGTAAGACTTAATAAAAATTGCCAGATACTTAATTTTTTGTAAAAAAATTCTATAGACTGACTTTTGGGTACTGGATTAAGTTCATTTCTAATATATATATATATAAGGGAAGCACTTATGGTGGCATTTCTTCTGAAAGTGCCTTTGATATTTCAAAAAAGATGTCATCAGATATCTGATGAAATCTTAAAGGCTATATTAGCCGTTTGTACCAAATACTTTATTAATCGTCACTTTAATTATGCAAGATCAAATATGATTCGAGCTAATACTATTGAAAAATAGGAGCCTTCAAAAAGATTTTGAAATAAATAACGTTACTATGTTTAAAGATTCTTGGACAAAGCTTATTTAAGCTTAATTTAAGCACAAATGATTCAACGGAATTAGAACTTAACACGACTTTGACAAATGATTCCATTTAGTTTCCAATTAAAAAATTATTTCCCCGTGATAATTCCTTTTTCTATAACTTTATCAAAGTTTCAAAATTATGAAATTCATGTAAAAATACACATAAATTTTGCTAATAATACAAGTAGATATATTTTTAATGCAAAAAAATAAGATGAATATTCCATTGGATAAGCATTCTTTCAATTCATAATGCATAACATGCACTTGAAAAATTTGATGAATAACATAAGAGAAAACTTTAAATGTGATTAAACATTATAGATAATCTATATTCACTCACAGAGTCACTTATTGGAAAAACATAAAAGCTATTTGCAAGCCATCTTCACTCAAAGTTTAAAATTTATTATTTGGTTCGGTAAGAAAGTACTTTTAAATCTAAATATAGAAGCATCAATTACTTCGTAGAAGAATTATATTCTTAAGAGGTAAATTATTGTCTTTAGTATTCAAGTTTAATAATTTTAATAACCGAAAATTATTTCTTTTTATATACAGAAATAACTGTTTCCTGCTAAGATTTTTTTAAGATTTCTTTCTTCTTTTTTCAAAATTTTATGGTCAGTTTAGCAACAATAACCGTAGTGTTTATGAGCAAAGTCTGCAGGCACATGTAAAATGTGCAATGCCAATTTTATTTAAGAAACCATTGGGATTATAGCAGTGGAAAACTGTCATGATACCACAGCACAGCGTCATTTGACGTCCAGCTTTGTACAATATGGCAAGTGCAGTTTCGTCTGTCATATGATTGCCATATAATGAGAAAAGATTCTATTTCATTAGTTGAAATACATCAGATTAGTTACCAAGTTTTTAAATGCAAATAATTGTGTATGTGTGAAATCATTTGAAACATTTGGTAGTAAATATACACAATATATTTCTATCTCTATATATTTCTCTTTATAAACGGGGACCTATTTTTAAAATATTTTTATTCACTCTTAGATTTCGGTTCAAATAAAATATGGTTTCAAATTGGTAAACGTGACTGTAGACTTCTAAAGTGATAAAATACATAAAAAAATTAGGAAGAGGTTCTAATTTATCTGTATTTTATGCATGATTTAAAGGGTCCATCTATGTTTATTCATTAAATAATTTAGTTAATTGCTTTCTTTTACACTCTTATTATTTTTTTTCATTGTTTCTTCCATTTTGCTTTTGTATCATTTAGTTTTTATATTGTGCCCTGAATTTTTTAAAAGCTATTTTTTTCCCTTACTTATCTCTTGATAACAAATTAATAACTAAACATACAAGCTAATCCTGAACCAAATCGTTACTTTCTATGATAGCTCAAAGAAAATTAATTGAGCAGGACATTGAAAGATTAAAGTCTAATTGTATTTTTTATATATATATATTCTCTTTTTTCTTTATTTTTTCTCTTCTTTCTTTTCTTTTTTTCCGTTTTCTATATTATTTAGTTTTGTAAACAATATTATTTTCATTTTATGATTTACACGTTTCTTTTTTTTGTTATTGTCTCCGTCAGGTGCACTTGTGTAATTTTGTGTCTAAGCAATTTTTATTCCAAAGTTCAACAAAAGTCTAACTTCATGAATCCACTACTACTCTGTTTTCTTAAATTTTTATTATGAAACAATTGAATTTTAAAGCTAACAAGCGGGCCAAGAAAAATTATTACCTTCAAGAAGTGTGATTTGTCATCTAATTTATGCTCATAACACTATTTAAATAAACTTATGGTGATAGTTTCTTCTTATATTCAGGAAAAAGATTTCATCTACGAAGAATAAATATCATTTAAATTATTTATCGAATGTGTAAGTTTTTATTTGTTGCGATCAAGTCTCTTTTTCCCATTACCATAAAACAGAAATGCTGTTGCTGTTTAGTTTATTTCTTTATTTGTTCACTTTTGGTATTTGTATTTAATGGTTATTAAATACATTTAGTGTTGATATTGATTGAAATTTCGTTACCTAGTAATTCATAAGTACCTGAGAGATCAATATTTGCTATGAAAATAATTTTTGTTTGTTTGCAAAACCGTAAATATATTCTATGGCTTGTTCAAAATTAATAAACGAAATCTAATTGATTTGAAGAAGAGGGGATCGAACTTGAAAATAAAATGTATGGGAAATCGAACTCTAACCACTACTTCATCTCTGATCCACTTATAGCCACATGCCATGTTTGGTGTGTGTGTGTGTGTGTGTGCGTGTGCGTGTGTGTTCGTGCGTGCGTGTGTGTGTGAAGTCAATAGAGATACTCAAAAAAGATACTTCAATAGTTAAAAAGAAAACTTTTATGCAATTTTAAAATTGATTCAAATAGTTACAGCCGTTCCCGGGATATATAATTTATTTCATATAAGAATTGCCCGTTTAAAATTATAAGATAAAACGTTCGTTAAAATGAACAAAATTAACCTCTCGAACTTACATTAACCTATGCGTTGAAGATTTCTATTTTTTATTTAAGGAAAAAACTTTTAGAAAGTATAAAGGAATTGTAAATCTAGTTAAGATAATGAAAATTCTTAAACTAAAAACTTTAAGAAATATAGGCATTATATATGTTTAAGACTATCAGAGGCAATTAGTTTATCTGTAAAAAAGAGATTAATTAAAAAAATACATGCGCTCTATATGCTTAATAATCTTAAAAGTAATTAATTTGTGAAAAGGAACTGCTCCAAACCTTAATTAATAATCTCTAAAGCTATTAAATGTATCTGTTCAAAAGGAAAGAACTGATATAAGCTGATTATCACTTTAATATTTTCATCCTCTTAAGTTTAAAGTATAAGATGCTCATTTCTAAACTAAAGCATGTATAAAAACAGCGTAGCTAAATCCTCCATTAAAAAGCTTAATCTGTGAATTCACTACATGAATCGAATGGTTTATATATGCGCAAAGTTCCCCCCCCCCCAAAGAAGAAAATCTTTTATTTTTCCGAATCTTGTACATAGGCATATACTTCCAGTTACAAAATTGTATTAAATATGATGAGCAAAAATATAATCATATGTTGGCTTCTGTAAAGGGTGATATATAAAAATTTAGTATTTTCGTATTTTTTACTATTTCCCATAATGTGAAGTTATCAATTATTAAATTGTTTCTCTTTTATTCATCTATTCTCACACATTTTATGTTTCTATCTTCACATTCTTCAGCTGTATATTCCTTTTTAAAATTTACAGGGACTAATAACAAATTTAGATAAAATATTTACAATTAGCTCGGAACTCAACATTAAAAACTGATTGTGTACAGAATATCTCTACTTAATTACTAGCAACTTTCCAAAGTTCATCGAATCCATATCCTGATAAACAGTTGCATGGACAACTACATGATCGATGTCTAGAATTTTACAGTTTGTCCAGACTTAAGTAAAATCAAATCCTTCTCCTTTGAGAAACGCAATTTGGACAGACGAATATAGTTTTGATCTATATAGAGCCATTAATTTTCAAAACTAACTTTTGAAATGGCAAAATTCTATCCATCGTACAAGACGTTCATCTCTAGAAGAAATTTTCTGTAAATATAAGGTGTGATGTTTCGGAACCTCTACGATAATTCCATTTTATGCAACAACAAGCTGAATGACGACCAATGTTATCATTTAGTTTTGATCGGCATTAACTGTGAACTAAAGGATTGGTTTACTTTGATAATATACTATCTACAGATTTCTACCAATGAATTCAAAAAAATGTCTTAAATCATAAGTGATTCGACAGTATATATAGAAATATTGTTAAAAGAGTGCACTGTTATGAAGGTGTCATTTTCATCAAGTTTTTATGCATTTAATATTTTATGTGATATTTTTTTAATTTAATGTAATTTAATAAATGCCTTATTATTATCTGCGTGTGTATTTTTAATATTATTTTGCAGTATACATATTATCCCTGAAAACTGCAACGAAAGCCTAGATAAAGCATCATTCAGAAGTATAGAAAAATAGTCTTAGTCATTTACCTTTTAATATCTCAGCAAATATCAAAAATAGATTAAATCTTTGTATGTGCATAGATAGATGTAAAAAAACTGATTTTTTTTCTGATAGAAATTGAGTAAAAATTTAACTTTTGTAGCTTTTTATTAACTCTCTCTACAGAAACATAGTGAATTGATGCACCTGGGTTCTTATTTTCGGAGACTGCATTTGTTTAGTTGCAATAATCATGGGAAAAAAAGTTGTTGCTTGTTCCATTTTTTGAGATTATCTTTATATGCTCATAATAGCTCTGTAACCCATGAAAATAAACTTTTTTGGTTAAACTAACGTTTAATGTTCATAAAAATTGTTTTGTAATGGAGTTTTTCCTCTCTTTCGGAAGTGATATTTTAGCCAAATTTTGTATACACAATTTTAATGTTTTCCGAACTTATTTGTCATTTAATTGAGTAATAAATTTTAATTTTGTTTAATAAGCTCTATCTGGTCCACAATTTACGCAATAAGTGATGGCAAAAGATGGTATGCATTTTAATGAATTAAATTAATGACTATAAAGGGGAAATTGATTGAAATTAAAACAACTTACATTGTAATGAAATAATAAGTGTGTTTAAATTTCTTTATTACATTTATTTTATTCTGTGTTCAATACCTTGGTCTGTGGATTTTACAGGAAAAATTTAAGAAATCATCTTTTAATATTTGAACATTGCCTTTAATCTTCAAAATTCAACGAACGTTGTTCCTTTAGCTAAATGTTGAACGAAAACAACTTTACTTTCTTCTGATTCCACAATATTCTAAATTAGATAAAGAATCTCTTGCAAATTAAGAACATTTAACTTTTGTGTCAGAGTGATTAAGAGACTTAGAATGAACTTCAGTTGCAGCTATTCTTTTATGAAACACGAATCATTATCTCAGCGTACAAGTTCTTGTAACATGCTAGAAGGAATTTCATCAGATTATTTGCCCTTAGAAGAGCGACCTTACAAAAGTATTTTGATCATTAGCACGTCTGGAAAGAATTTGATAAAAGAACAAAATATCTGCTGTGAATTTCTCTTCGAATCCAAGCAGCTAGTATTAATGAGATCACCATTTTGATGGCATATCTATAAGATGTTATATTTGGTTAACGCTATGAAATGTGTCTTTGTGAATCTAATCCTCTGTGTATTAAAAAACAAACAAAATTCATCAGAATTGTAGTTTCTAATTATTATTATTATTTATTTTAATGATAAAATTTTTCTTAGTAATAAAAAGGGGAAATGTACAGTGTTTATTATTAAAAAAGTATTTTAAGCAGATATTTGAGTTTCTGTATCATAAAAAAATCTATTTAAAAAGCAAAGAAAAAAATGACTCATATGGTGAGAATAAAGTAAATGGTCTATTGTAAGTTTTCTACAGCTGCAGTTAATAGTCGAATCGATACGAAAATTTGGAAATATGTTATTTAGAGAATGCATTTAACCATTCTACAAAGAAGGGAAATCTAAATTTTTTTTATAAATTGAGCTTTTTATTATAGATTTGAGTTTATATCTATTCAAATGTCAACCCTAAAATGACCATTTTCTAAAACTTTTTTTATTTAAAAAGTTGCGAGTGTTTTATAAAAATTGCATTTTTAATTTTTTTGTGAAGAGAAAACAAGGATTTGTATAAAGGGATATTGGCTGCATTATTCAATTAATAATCCCCATGCTCTAAAATCGTGTTATAATTAATAGCAATGGGGAATAAATAAAAGCTAGCATTGATGATAAAATATATTGATATGAGGGTCATGAAAATTTTTTATTCGCTATCTATGAATTTCAACTAGCTAATAAATTTCGAAGTAGGCCATTGCAACTAGGAAAACTGTAGACAATAATGAAGATTTCTAAATAAGCCGAATCCTTAAAATCTCATTGAAATAGAAACAAATGAGCATCGCTGAGTAAATTTGCATTAAGCATTGAGAAGTCTTTAAAGAAACTTTAAGACTTTAGTCTTTCCCAACAAGCATATCGACTATAAAATTTACCCTTCAAAAGGATTAAATAGATTCAGAGAAAATTTATTGATTGTTGCTGTTTATGACACTTTACAAGCCCAGTGATAGAAAGCTGTCAGAGGTTTAAGCCTAAATTAGCCTCCCTTGTTTTTTCAACTAGGTCCAAGAGTACGACTTAACTACTTCAGGCTTCACATTCGCTTGCACAACCCCTTTATACAGAAGGGCATATTCACACTACTCACTGATAGTACACAGAATAGCAACCATGCCTGAACCAGGACTCAAACCCATTATGCCCAGATCAAATTGATTAATTGCTTTTCTTAAACGATTAATGAAATACGATTTTAATCCTACTGTGAAGAATGAATGACTTTGCATTTTTTTGACAGGAAAAAAATCAATAATAACGCCATAGGTGATCCCATGGAACATTTGTTTTTCATATGGCAAGGTGAATGCTCAAAATTTTCGTTGTGTGCCAAGTTAAATTCACGCACTTTTAAGAAATTCTTTTATATTCGTCAAAGTTGATAGATTGGCGTCTAATAGGTCACATTCGCATTATCTTAAACCATAATTTTATGAAGAAATAACTGCTAAGGATCTTCATACATAGTTCGTGATGCATCTAAATATAATGGCAACTCACATCTTACTGTTATCCATTGCTAATTCAGGAATGATGTCTTGATTCAATCTTTTATATGCATAAACACCTCAATAAATTGAAAGATTCAAGCATTTTTTTTTAAATCAACGTTACTACTAATCTAGGAATTATGGTGTCTTTCTTACTTCACGGCCAAATTGATCCCCCATGCTAACTCAATGCAATAACTGAATTCAGGAATGTCTGAAGACATGTTGTAATGTTTAACGGTAATATTGGAAAGAATAATGTCTTTTTAAAATTACATTTTATTGCAAATTTAATTAAAATTGCACCAATTTTCATCTTATTTAGAGAAACCTTTTGAAAATAGATAACTATATTTTACTATCTGTTATTATGCATTGCTTTTCTTAATATCTATGAAACAAGTCATGAAAAAGCTTTCTTATATATTTACAGTATTATTTTTTATCCAAGCATTAACACTTAACAAAAGAATAAAGATACTATTCTGAACATATGTCTGAATAAACTCGCTACCATATTTAAAGTTGATGACACAGAAATTTTGATCTTATTTGTTAAACGCTGATACAAATTGCTCCCAATTCTACTACTGAATATTTATTGAGTTAATACAATTGCATGATGTTTTCATTAGTGTCAAACAGTGTATTTCATTATTTTTCTATCCAAGCATTAACACTTAACAAAAGATGGGAGATGAATTTCTGAACACATGCCTAAATAATTTCACTAATTTATAGTAAGTTAACGATGGTGCGGAAATTTTGATCTCATTTGTGAGACGTTGATATAAATTTCTAATTGTACGGTTGAATATTTGTTGAGTTAATATATAATTGTGTGATACTTTCATCAGTGTCAAACACGTCTGTATCAAGATGGAATGCAATTAATTATACAGCACTTAGAACGCTACTTTAGAAACGAAAACGAATATAAGCAACCTGGCATATAATATATACAATGAATTCGCATTTAAAGATCTAAAAGATTCAAAATTTATTTATTTTTTACAACTGGATCGTAATAAAATGATATTCAAAGCAAGAATTGTGTTTCTTTTATTCCTTTGGGAGATAATTTATTCAGTTCAAGTACTATATGAGAAAAACTATTAAAATCTCTTCAATTATCAAACTGAGCAAAAAAGAAATAAAACTAATAATATCCAAAACTTCAAGCTTTTAATGTTACGAACATTGTATATCTTGCGATTTTGCATAGTATTATTAGTTTACATGCACATTCATGAAATCAAAGCTCTTACTATGTATTTTAATTTAATTTAGCCTCTTTCATTTTATTAAATATAGAATTTTTAAGTTGATAATTAACTCCATGTCCTGTTAAATTTTTAAGATTTTGTACAGTTGTATTCTATGCATTCCAATTGCAGCTCACAACTTTTTAGATATTCAGACTTTAATTATCAGTTAATCTATTAACTTAATCAGGTGTTGATTCTCTGGAATGCTTACCATCAGATAATGAATTTGAGAAAGAAACTGATTTCAGATTAATTAGTATAATCACTCGACATATGATCCATTGTAAAGAAAAGGAAATAATTTTAAATTTAATTAAAATAAAAAAAATGTATCTATTTCATTAAAAGTATGAAAAAGTACTGAAAATATACGTTTATTGAAATAAATTTTTCTGATTTTTGTTTTTTGAAATGCGTTATAAAAATTCACTGCAGATTTATTGCAAATATTTTATGAAATATTAGCAATGGTTTATTATTTTTTTTCAAATTCCTATACTTAGAATTTGACTAATCAATAATATTTATATGTAAAGAATGTAACTTGAATCTTTTATCCCTTTTGGTGATAGGACTGCATATTGTTATATTCTGTAAAGGTATTCCATAATCTTCCTTATTTTTCTTTCTAAGATATCTGAGTGAAATATAGAAACCAACGGGAATTGTCTCCCTAAAATTTTCTCTTATACTCTCTAATAAACTTGTCATACCCGAGAATACCTTATATGGCGTTGGTGTATAGTACATACGAAATGCTAGATTTTGATGCGAATTTAGCATTTTTACTGATCTATTATGCCAGGGATTAATCTCCAAGTATTGGCAAATTATTCGACGATTAATCTCTACCATGTTTTAATAGTATCCAAAAAAATAATTTCTGTTTAAAATACATTTTCTCAAATAATTGAAAGAAAAAATTTGATTCTAAACTACATAAGTAGTCACAAAATCCCATACAGGATTTGATATATTTAAGTTATTGCAATTTAGAATAATAGCGTTTACTTGCATTTGAAAGTACAGACCGACAGACAGTCAACCCGTAGCTGTATTTGTCTAAGCATTTAATAGGTGTGTGCAGTATAGAAGTTAAATCTCTGTACCGAGTTTTATTCATCTTTAAAGTTACAGTGTTATTTTATATTCAAATATTCGGGCAACTGAACTTCCTCTGAACAGATTTTAGTCAAAATTTGATAGAAACCTACAAATTTGGTGTAACAATCATATACCAAATTTCATCCATCTAGTTCAAAGAGTTTTTGAATTATCTTTATCACAGATAGACGGACAGGGGCTCATTTTCCAAAAATGTGTTTTTCGAACTCAGGGATGTCTAAAACGTGGAGATTCTTCAAAATCTCATGTTCGATTTTTTGCGGTTATTTTACTTCCTGTGCAATAAAGTATAAGAGAAAATAAAAAGAATAAAATAGAGTTTTTCTTTACTCATAAATCACAATATCTTTTTACGCATCAATTTATTCGGATAAAACACACAGTCTTCTACAAAATAACTCTTTAAAATACTTTAAATATATACTTAAACATTTATTGATGCTTTTTAGTGTAAAAATGACTAAATGAATTAAATGACACCTATAAACGAGCCTGGAAACGATTAGCATTCCAACATTTGGCTCATTATCCTAGGTACTGAAATAATATCCAAAAAGAAACGAAATTACCTGGCAGCAAAAACAAGTTTATGAAAAGCAAATGAACCCATTCATTACTTATCAAAGTTTCTCCATTATTATTTCAGTATTCACAATAAATCAATATCGCAAAACGTAGATTACCCCACGAGTCGAAGTAATCCATTGTGACCTACGACGTGAAGAATCTGCAACTTTCTTAGTAATGAACAATTAATGAGATTAACATCCTATACACATAAGACACGGTTTCGCCATCAATGGTTTTATATTAAAAGAAGTAAGAGCCATCCACTCGCTTCGAAAAACTATTATGATATAATCAGGATTCCCCCCTTCCGTTTGATTATGCCCTTTCATTTTGGATTATTCGCATCATCGAATTTCGGAGAAGCCATGATACTCATAATACATTATGCTCTAGAGACTACACCTCAAAATTGGCTTTTACTTTTTAAAAAGCTAAACGATAGTTAAATGATTTAATTTTATTATGTGCCTTTATTTTCCATACAGTGTAAGAGAATAATTATGGAGGCATTTTTATCTCCTGCAGAAACAAAGAAAACAAAAAAAAGAAAGAAAAGTGTAGTTTTTATAAGGGTTTTAAACGGGATTTTAAACCTATTGGTTTATCTCATTTAAGAAACCATGAATCATTGTTTAAAAATGCTAACATTAAATTATTCATAAAAATCATCCACTTTACTTAATCATCAACTCTTTGAAAAAAAATAAAACTTGAAGGTCCGTGTTGGAGATTCAGAATTGTTAACCACCCAATTCCAGTAACTTAAGTCCAACAATGAAATATCCAAACATTTCTTGATACAATGAACGTATCATTCCCATTTAAGTGTAAAAGTGAACAACTTTGCAATTAAATTTATACTTTTTATTGAAATTTTATTGTTAATTGCATTCAAAGACAGTGTTTGGCATTCACTTGCATTCCATAAATATACACTGAAGTGACAAAAGTCATGGGATGACTGTTAATATCGTGTCGGTCCTCCTTTTGCCCGACGAAGTGCAACAACTTGACGTGTCATGGAGTCCACAAGTCGTTGGAAGTCCTCTGCAGGAATATTGAGCCACGCTGTCTGTATAGACGTCCATAATTGTGAAAGTGTGGATGGTGCAGGAGTTTGGTCACGAACGGACCTTTCGATGATGTCCCATAAATGCTCGATGGGATTCATATCGGGCGATCTAGGTGGCCAGATCATGCGCTTGAATTGTCCGGAATGTTCTTCAAACCAATCGCGAACAGTTCTGGCCCGGTGACATGGCGCATTGTCATCCATAAAAATCCCATCGTTGTATGGGTACGTGAAGTCCATGAATGGCTGCAAGTGATCTGCAAGCAGCTGAACATAACCATTTCCAGTCAATGATCGGTTCAGGACCGAGTCCATGCCATGTAAAAACAGCCCACACCATTATGCAGCCACTACCAGCTTGAACAGTGCCTTGCTGACAGTTTGGTTCCATGGTTTCGAGGGGTCTGCGCCACACTCGAACTCTACCATCAGCTCGTAACAACTGAAATCGTGACTCATCTGGCCACGCCACGGTTTTCCACTGGTCTAGGGACCAGTCGATATTGTCAAATTTCGCCGCACAGTCCTATCGGACACGCCCCACATTGATTCCTGCAGTTATTTGACGAAGTGTTGCGTGTCTATTAACATTGACCATTCTACACAAACGTCCGCGGTCTCGGTCGTTAAGTGCAGGTGGTCGCCCACTGCGCTGTCCATGATGGGATGTGATGCCTGAAATTTCATACTCTCGACACACTCTTGATACTGTGGATCTCGGAATGTTGAATTCACTAACGATATCCGCAATGGAATGACCCATGTGTCTAGCTCCAACTAACATTCCATGTTCAAAGTCTGTTAATTCTCGTCGTGCCGCCATAAATCACGAAAAACCTGTTCACATGAATAGCTTGAACACAAATGAAGGCTCTGGAAAACGAACTGCGCATTTATACTTTTTCGCTGCGATACTACTGCCATCCGTATATTTGCATATTGCTATCCCATAACTTTTGTCACTTCAGTGTATAATTGCGCGATGTGGAATATTGGGTTGAAGGGTATAAGTGTAGGTGTCGTTCCCTTCCTTTGAGCCTGGCTTAAAATCATAAGCCTCCCAAGACAGCATCACGGTTAATTAACAAAATTAAAATAACCAAACTAAGCCATCTCTAAAATTTCAATACAAGACAACTAGCAGATCGATGGCTATAACAAAAGTGCGGCTCATCATTTGCTGGAAAAAGACAGATGTTTGACAAAAGTGAGTCACTTGTCAGTCGCCCCCTTATCAGAACTCGAGATTCTGCTCAAATGTTTTGCTATTACGGCTTTAAAGTAAGTCAGGATATAATTTATTTTACAGAAGTGACAGAACATGAAATATTCGTAATGAATGTCCCTTCATTGGATACTTACAATGACCTTTTAAATATACATAAACAGATTAAAAAACCGTATGTATGACTCTGACTTTGTGATTGTGACAAATATCTGGTGCATCTTTCGAGGGCAAATGGCAGATCATTGACAAAATTGGATTTCGTATCTGTCACCCACTTATTCAGAACTCAAAAATTTACCCAAATTTTCAATCGTTACAGCCTTAATTTATATGAGAATCTAGCTTCTTTGAAACAAATGACAAAATTTGAAATATTCGTGATAAATATCCTTTCATCTCATACTCATATTGAAATTTTAAATGTACAGAATCAAGTAAAAGAAAACTGACTTATACAATATTGATGCAGATCATTTCTCTTTCAGCATAGCTTTTTCATATCGGCATTTTAAATTAATAATCTTAGTGGTTTAAATATTGAAATTTATTCGAGGTTTTTTCCCTTCTTTTTCGTCTTTTTACTTGAAGAGAATTTTTGAACGCCACGAATCATCTTTTTATTTTTTCTATCCTTAGAACACAAAAGTTTATGATGCCACTTCCACGTTCAATAAATGCATTTTATTTGAATGGAATCAAAATGAGTTTTTAAAAACTAACATCTTCGTTTTTTGTATTTCGAATTTCCATTTTATTTTCCGAATGAAAAAATATTGTTGGATCAAGTGCTGATAAAAGCAAATGAGATTCAAAGAGTGTGCACAACCTACAAATTTTTAATAACTTTTTCCAAAGAATAAAGGACATGTTTCGAATAATCTCCTTTAAAAAAAAATGACAAATATGAAGATTGATTCTTACATAATCAAAAGTATGAGCGTTGAGAGGAAAAAAAATTGTGAAAGATAGAAAAGTTTTTTTTTATTAATTTCAAAAGAAATGCAGTAATTTTTATAAAAATTTTACTTTTTTTAAACAAAATGGAGTAGAATTTATTTTAAAGCAACTCCCTTCACGACTTTCTCCTTTTGCTCGGAAACTAGAATTTATTTTCATTCTATAAATATCGTAATTTTATAACAAATTTTAGTTACATGCAAAGTATGTACATAATCGTTACGCAAACATGACAAAATTCTCTACCACCTTTCTTTGTTTGCATTATATGAAACTGGGATTAAAGTTAATAATTTATTGCAGCTAAATTTGCTTTAAATCACCGGAAAATTTTCGTCGAAAAGATTCACACTTTTTTTCCTTTCAGCAAATATATTTATTTATTTTTAATTAATTTATAATTTACTTGACGAAATTTTTTATTACATTCCCTGATTGTTTCCTTTTAGAGGTATAACAAAAAGATTTATTGACATTTATTTTAATGTTAAAAATTTAATCAAACTACTGATTAAAAAAGCTTGCCTAACAAAACAATATCCCAATAAAATTGCAATTGAAGTTAAGGAGTATATTTAGAATAATGTAATAGCTATTAAATTATACATCACAGTGCATTTAATTCTAAGCTAGATGTATTTTGCCCAATATACATTGTTTAATTTTTCTTTTTTTTTCATTAGAAACATGTCTTTAAATTAACCTAAAGCTATTAAACATTGAACTCATAGCTATTTATAACTGGATAAATCGTGAATTAAATATTACTTTCGTCACTTAAATTATTATTGGTTGCCATTAGGAGAAAACTTTAAAAAATCTTTTATTCTAATTTGTTGAAAAAAAGTTTTAATTCGGCTTAATTAAATGCAGTTTTCGACTAAATACTACTAAACAATACTACACTACTGTTTTCACTAACTACTGTTATTATAATATTCTCACACTGGGGCTGTGTAAATTTGCAATTTGAAAGTATAGATAATGTATAAGAATTTTTCTTCATTTTAATTAGTAAAATTTATTCAGTACATCTTAAAATCTCAAATAGAAATAATTTAATTTTCTTATTTAATGATGAATTAATTCTTATGTTTTAGTGATTAAAACTGTTAATTACTTTTACAAAGTATATTGATGAAAACTAATTAACTAAACCAATTCTAGATTAATTCACTATATTATACTCAGTATCAATATCATGGATTTAGAAAAATGATTTATCAGGATTTTGGATAACTATGGATTTCAAGCTGGTTGGATTTTATCTATCTTATTTTCAGACTTACACTGAAATTTACAAACATGAAAGAAATGAAGTAAAAGAAAAGCATATAAGACTGCAACATTCGATTATAAAGTAGTATTATTCGTTAGTTTTTTTTAATTCAAAATCCTTTAAAAAGACCATTTAGAAATATTTTACAACGCTGTTGATGGTATCAAGAATACAGCTCCGATTAACACACACACACACACTATTATATACATATAGTTTTTCGTATAATTACTTTTAATATTTCTCTTTTTTATTAAAATAAATCCATTTTATGTAACTTTTTATCTTTCTTTTTAATATTTTTTTTCTCGGTATGTTTCAATTACTGCTCTGCTCCTAAAGGTTATAGGTGAAAGAATGTGGTTAAGAGCAAGCATTTATTTGTATATTTTGTCAACAAATATCTAGATATAAAAGTTATTCGAAACTTTATCTCTGAAATTAAATGGAAATGGATAAAAAAGTGTTTTTATCATTATTTTTCTACAATCTCTAAAAAAAAATTTTTAAGCCACATTTTTTGTATCCATAAACAACTTACAGTATCATTTATAATTTACAGTGTTAATTAAACAGAGTTTTCATAATTTATCAAAATAATTTTATACAATACCAAGATAATTAAAATAATATTTTTTTTTTCAAATCTTTTATGGGTATTTTTTTTTTCAGCTTTTCCAAAAAACACCTTTTATATATATATATATATATTTTGAAAAGTAAACAGCACCAAAATGTTTGTTTCCGATCTTCTAGAAAATGTAAATATTAATTTCCATTGCGGGTGAATAACAGAAATTCATAAAATCAAATGAGTTTTTTCAAATTAATTTTCATAAAATGTATATTGCACTAATATGCAATTATTTTTACTAAAACTCTATAATGTTAAAAACATAAGTGAAATTATGCTGTTAAGTAATCCTGACGTTATAAAAATTTATTGCATTGTAATTAATTTTACGCTGAATTGTTTAGCAATTAATATTTTAAATGCTCATGATAGAAATTTAGAAATGATTTCTATCTGAGATTAACAATCAAAATAAAAATCACCAGAACAAACAAAACGTACATGATGTACACACAAAAAAAAAACGAATCTTCTTCCATTTCATTCAGAAACACTTTGATGCTTTATTTAACACTAACATCCTCAAGAAACATTATGTTTCCTATCCAACAAGCTCCTGCGAGAGTAACAATTGTGCTACATAATTTTCCAAATCCTTTGTGGCCATATTGAGATACCGCTTTTATTGGTCGTTTACTCCGAACTCTTTGACTATGCTTTTTGCTGTTTACTACAAACCTTTGTCAACATCTCATTTTTCCGAAGCCACATAACAGTATTTCTACGACCGATTGTCACTACTCGCTATATCCCATTTAGTCTGTGTTTCGGAATAACCACGCAATAAGCCCGATGAAATATTAGATTCGGACACGTGCGATAACAAAAGACATCGCTAAGATAAATATGATGAAGCTGATAAAATGCAGGGATAAGCTGAATGAAGTTAGGAAAGAGAATTACACTATATATCAAGGAAAGGAATATTGAAAATGACTGAATCCATATTTAAATATAATTGGAAGCTTGCCATTAAAATAAAAAAGAACTAAACAACAATAGAATTAAATGATTCATTAATAAAAATATGAAGCTATAAAGCTTAAAAATTCTTTCACAAGAATTAAAATTGAAAAGTTAATTCTTAAAGCAAGTTAATCATATCTTTTCATCCCCCCACCCTCTTTAAAAGAATTATTTGACCTACCACGTAAAGCTTTTATAATTATATCTGATGTTTTTATTTTCAACAGATGATAAATTATTTAAGTAAGCTACAATTAACAGAATTAAGCTCGACTCCGTTCGACTGAAGGGAAAAAATAGAGAATATTTCATAGCAGGTTTTAACTTTACAGGTTAAAAATTTTACAAGAACATGTTTAAACGGGATATAATAGAGGATACATTGCTGTTTTGAGATAGAAATGATTAAAATAAGGATTTTCACGTGGATAAGTTTTTCGATATTATTTTAAGAAAGTTAAAAATATCAAAAATTGTTAGAGACAAGATGGATTTTTTTTCCTTTGTGAGAGAATACAACCATACTTTTATTTAATCTTTAAGTTTTAGCTATTCTGTGATCTTTAAGGAAGGATTTGTGAGTAATAAAATTTATAATGAATATGTAGTTTAAAAAAGATATTGTTATAATGGCAAATTTAAAAGTAATATAATTGATCATTATAAGAAATCCAATGGAAAGGTAGTTAAACGCGTTCAGATGCAAAGTTAAAAAAACATAAAAGGACTTTATTTTTACTGGTCTGGTTTTTGAGGCTTTTATTTACAAATTGGAGAAGACACCATTGTCCAACGGAGTAATCGGAAGATGAGAATTTAGAAAGAGATTAAGAGTGAAAAATAATGTCAAAGGAACCTCTCCATTTCTTTAAAATTGATTTTGTTCTCAGATCTTCTCATTTTAATAGCTCGACCTAATTATGCTTCTGAAGGGTAAAATTAGCTGAAAGGTCAAACCCTTGCATTGTGAGTATAAAAGAAGTTTTTCCATCTGTAAACAAGTTCGTCTTAAAATAATATATAGATGTTACAAAATAGAACTCGTTTCTGAAAATGCTTGCATATCGCCGAAACAGGATTTCATATTTTATTCACTTTTAAGAAAAACGACAGTTATTTTTACCCTCCCTTTCGAGAGTTTTGAAAAGAAAGGGAAAGGAACAGTTTTATACAGCTTGGAACCTGAACTTGAACACAGAAATACGCTCGCAGGATCTTTCGTGCTTCAAGCTTAGAGCTTCTTGAAGTTCTAGCTTTCAAGATTTGCATTTGAAATTGATATTCTAAAGGAACAGTGAAAAGGGTGACGGTTTCTACTTTTCGACGGAAATACGATTCCCTGCCAGAAATTTGAATAAAGTGAATAACAGCTGAAATTCTCCTCTACAGGCAAGGAACTCTATCGAAATTTTTTGCTGTGACTTGACGCAAAACATGGTTGAAAATGCTGCGAATTCTGTACGAAGTAGCCTTATTTACAAATAAAAAACAAACGACTTTACAAGAATTTTGCTTATGAGAATGTAATAGAAATATGTTGAGTTTATTGTATAGAAGCGTACTATTTTTAACATATTTTTAGTATATGGTACAAGAGAAGCAAGATTCTTAGAAATATTACATCTATGAAAAAAGGAACCAGTTATAAATATGATAAGAAATTTTAGATATGAATATCACACGTAAAAATTCTATATATTTTCGTAATGTATTATAATTTTGAGGATTTGCACTATGTGTATTCATCGCAGTATATTTATAAATATATAGACTAATAAAATAAGCATTTAAAAACTTTATAGTAATTTTGTATTAAAATAAGCTCTAAAATGCACTCAAACAATACGCAATGAAAGTCATGTACAAAGATAAGGTTGATAGATAATGGAATATTTTTATATATATATATATATAAATTAAATATCTTTTAATGCCATAATTATTCTTAATTGAAGTGAAATGGACAGATTTTCAGGAGAATTCTACAAAATGAAAGGAGGAAAAAAACGAAAGAAAATTCCCTTTTAAAAACTAGAGGCGAATGACAATATCTGCACAGTGGATACGGGAGAGAAGGTGCAGGTCTAATTCTACACCGCATTTGTCATTTCGTGTTTCATTGTAAAGTATATTATTGCTGTAAATATTATGTGAAATGAGAGTCCCTTTAAAATCTCGGCGTTTGTATGTCAAGTTTTAGTTATCAGTCTGAAACATGCTCCGTTTTCATGTTCCTGTCAGACAAAGATAATTAAAGTTATATAATGGCAAGCCTTCTCGGAAACGGAATCTTTACACTCACATGAGTATAATAAGAAATCGTATTTTCTTGATGGCAAAAATGTCGTTGAATGTGTGCAGCTATAATCAGAAATATTTCACAAATAGAAAATTAAAAAAATCTGAAGAAATAGACTATTCTTCATAAGATTTTTAGGGTTTATAAAAAAAGCTTAGAAGTAAATTTTTATTCAATTATCACAACTCAAACATGATATCAATTTATAATGAAATTTTTAATTAGTTCTTGGAAATGATATAATATATTATGTTACGGTAGATATATGTTTCTACTTAATCCGTAAACAAATATTTAAGGTGGATGATTACTTAAAAAGTTGATTTTTTTGTAAAATTACAAAAAAAAAAAAATGTAATCATAATTTTAATGTGTGAACAGGTTTCTGAATAAAGCAATTAGAATTTTCTTTTGAAGTATTTTTTAGAAAATTTTTATTTCTAAAGTATTTTTTATATATATTTATTATTTTTATGCATTATTACGTATATTTATCATTATGTATATTTATTATTCTTTATACTTATTATATTTTTATTCATTGAAAATATTTCGATTTTTGCATCATACCACTTCTTAGAAAAAAAGGTCCCTTTTCAATTTTTTTTTTAATTTTTGCCACTTAAACGGTAATAAGCTATATACAAAATGCTTATATTTTATATTGATTTCATAGACGTTTTATCCAATCTTAATGGAAATATTCGAAAATATATGCATTTTTGAATTTTTTTCAAAAAGTTCATTACGAATGTAGTCACAGACCTTAAAACGACAGAATTTCCGCTTCGAACCCTACCGATAGAAATTGTAAGTTATATTACAAACACGATTCTTATATTACATATCGGTAAATTTATTAATATATTGTTCCTTTTTTAGTGTTTCCTAATTCCCTTAGGAATGTATAATGAATATTCGGTATATCGTCTCTAGAAAAGTTTCGTTTCGTTTGTGAAGCAATGTCGAACTGAAAATCACCCTGTCCTATAGCTTATAATTTCTCTACCATATAGATATATCTAAATGTGTGTAATCACACGTTCTTGAAAATAAATAGCACTTCAGTACTTGCCAGACTAAAATTAAAATTGGTTTCTTATATTTTCATTCATTCTATGGAATTTTACACTAAATATAATAATACGAAAGAAAAATCTGATGATCCAAAAATATTATAAAAATTGACTAATACACTTCCCATAATTAAAATAATCTTTTACTAGGTAATAAAAATTATAATGCATTCAAACAGCTTTTTAGTTTATGAATTCTCTGCCAACGTCGCATTTTCAAAAAGGTTAAATGAGTCTAAAATATTTCTTATTTTTGCCTATCGCAGATATTTCTATTTATTATAAATAAAACGGAGGTCTTTTATTAAATATTTTCTTCACCTTATTTCTTAGCGAATTCCGGAAAAGGTTATTCTTTTTATGCTGCTGCTTTTGCGGTCAAGAAATATTTTACCTTTTTTGAAAAGAAGACCAGAATTTAAGTTTATTATTTGAAAAAAAACCGGTATTTTTATATCAACAGATTCTAAATAAAACTTGTCATTTATGACATCAATATTTTGTTAGTAAATGGCAGTAAGCAGTCGATAAATATCAGCATTTTTAAGCGTGTTTTCATGAGCTTAACCCATCTCGTCTTAGTTCCCCTAGAAAATTTCTTTTTTGTCATTCTTTTCTCTGGCAATTTCCCGTCATTCATCTTCACTTTTTTTCAACAAAAATACTTCATGTGAAAAGAACACCACCAAATGTTTCCATTTTTACGTAGAGGTAAAACATTTTGAAACTTGATATTTTCTTTATTCATTTAATTTAAAAGATATTACTTTAAAAATACTGTTTTGAAACAACAATTGTAATTTTAGTTATATTTCATTTAAAATTATTTATCTTCAGAAATACTGTATAAGAATAATTTACAACAGACGTACAAAATATTAAAAAAAAAATCTGTAATACTCATCTTAAGGAAAATATTTAACAATATCGTGATGAAATAAACCATATGCTAAAAATATAAGGGATCTTAATGCAATTGTTCTGGCAGTAGTTTTACAAAATGCCAAGAACTGTGCAATTTCATATAGACTATGGATGTCAAGTTATTATAGGCATTCAACACATTCATTGCTATATTTTCCATATTACCAATGGATCTTAAGTTATGCTTATCATAAACTTTCACAACATTGATTGGTATTTTTCCCACATTCCATATGAAAAGTGGCCGTCATAAATAAAGATGGTATTGGCGACTTGGTCTCCGTTGTTAATATAAAATACCAGCTATTGAATTTCAACTATATTAAATTTTTGATATATGGCCTATTATACTCTTGGCGACGATATGCAATTTTTCAGATATTATTAATAACCCTCTACTACATATGGTCACAATATGGTTTTTAATATATAAGTATTGTGCAATTTCCTGTGTTCTTTTAAAGATATTGATCCTTCAAAAAATGTTGGGTATGAAACGCTCCATATTCTGTTGTTATGACTTTATGAAATTGATATGACCCGAAAATATCTCAAAAATACAGCAATTTATAGCTTCGAAAACTCCTATCTTTTATTCTAAATAATACCTTTTTAATAAAGCGTCTGACGTAATTCTGTGGCTCATCCGTGAGTTGTGTATCAATCAACTTCAACTATTCCATCAACTAGCAATAACTTTAGCTCAGATTTTAACAAATTGCACTTTGGGAAGGTAGTGATTGTTTGCTCTCCATTTTACTTGAAGTATAGTAGTGAAGTATCAATTTCAAGAAAAATATCGATTTAGTCATCTGTTTTCTCCCCTATTTTACTTGTCAAGTTAATATATTAAAAAAGAGTGACTTTAATTTAATAAGAAATCAATTTATTTATACGCTTGCTCTCATTCCTTTATCCCATAAAATAAAAAGAACTCTGAAAAAAAAACTTTCAGAATGAATTGAAACATTCCAAAAATATACATCTTGTATCATTCTTTTCATCCCTTATTCCTTATATTGATGAAATTAGAAACTAATATTGTATTAAATATTAATGAACATTTTTGTTACCATTTATATTTAATTTATTTTTTATCATTAGATTGATTTTGTCAGTAAGAGATAATAAGTTAATTTGTTTTTAGAAAATCAAGCTTAGTTTAGTTATATTAACGTTCCGTTTAAAGCAACACGAGGGCTATTTTGGGACGGACCTCGTAATTTTGAACAAAGATCAGATGACGAGGACGACACCTGAACTGGCACCCCCCTCTCCACACCAGCGGGAGGACGTTTGGCCTGACAGATTTAACGTGCAAGAGACCCCCTCAGAAGACGATTCTTCGATGGAATCGAATCTCGAACCTGAAACCCTCCGGTTCCGAAGCCGAGACTTTACCACCAAGCCAGCTCGGCTGCAAGAAAATCAAGCAATACTAGGCGAATGATATTTTCAAATTTGCATTCCTCAAATGCTTTGAAAAACCGTTGTTGATATAATATATTTCCTGCAAGAAAAGACAGCGTTTTTTTATAATGACTTATCAGTTTGAATCGTAAAAATAAAAAGAAAAGATTACGAAATGATTTGACACTACAGATATATATGATATTTTCAAACTAGCCAGTTGTTAGCTTAATTTAGTGACATTTTTGTCCCATTTAAAAAAAAATGCTAGTCTTTCCTTTGGTTAGATGACGGAATTGGCACCGGATCTTGCACTACTTTCCCAAATATCCACGCCGCAATAATGAGAAGACATTTTGGTTCTTAAGGTAGGATTTAATTTTAATCTAGATTTGAATTCAAAATGGGGTTCCGCTTTAATCAAGAAATTCGAATTCCTTATCCGGTGAGCCCTCTGATCCCGAGATTAAGTCCTTACCACAAGTCCATCTTAGCTTCATTAGATTTCGTTCGCTAATTTGGGACAATTTAGATCAATTAATCTAATGCCTGATCCGGTGAGCTCCACCACAGTCCCTCATACCACATCATCATTAAAACATTTTTCCATGACAGATTTGCCGAGCAGAAAATATTATATGAAATTTTAATGAAGTTGAATCTCCAAACTGCTCTCTTCCTCTCCTGAAGTCGACATTCCCAATAGCATTGAACTGTTCCAATAGAGAACCGCTTATTGATTCGCTTGATGGATAAACAAATTTGTGTTCATAATTAATGAAAAGAAAATAACTAGCGAGCCAAATAAGAATTTCATGGTTTATAGTAAGTGCAGATATTATATACTTGTGACATTCTGTTTCAAGATTTAAAATGGGAGCTTAAGATATTTTTTATAAATTGTAAATGTGGAAAAATAATTTTGATTCAATGCACAAAATAATTCCAGGACTAATTTTCTGTAGTATCAATACATAAGAGCAAGACATAGCATAATACTTACAGTAATACGGATTTTTAATCTTGATAATGGGACCACACAAGGTGGTTATTATTAGAATTTATTAGATAATATAATTATCATAAATGGATGATAATTCAAGCAATTTCTGATGTTAATCGATCGACGTTATTAAGCATTGAATTTTTTGTTGAGTATAAGCCGCTATGGAATGTGTTGACTTTCGATAAAGCAGCAAATAGGTAGTAATGGAACATTTTGTAATACCTTATGAGATGCTCATTAATATCCCCAAGTAATCCCAAAAATTTCATTTTATTAATTCTATAATTTCTTGGTTATCGAAATTGACTTTAATTTGATTGCAGGACAGTATATTTGCAATAAAAATAAACTGAGATTTTTCTAAACTGCATGTGAGGTGTCATTTTGATGCTGCTGCCTACAAAATCCTAATTATTATTAATAATGTCTTTTGAAGGCTCGAAATTAGGGAAAACATCAATAATTTTTAAATAAAAATATTCAACAATGAAAGGAAAAACTATAATAAGAAATAAAATGTATGTTTACTTTATTAAGAAAAGAGAACATTATAAGAGGTATATCGAAGTGTTTTAATTTAATTCAAGAAACTGGAGCATTATTATCATAAAATATGACTTTATAGTAAAATTTGTATGTCAGTTTATCAACTTATAGCATAATGCATTATAAAAAAATATTAAATGACCAGTTTTTAAGCATTTACTGAACTCAAACATTTTTCTCTATGTATTTCACTAAATTTTATTTGTGGTTTCTCATTTTCATCCACCTACTCTAAGAGTACATTTTTAATACCCATCATATTTCGAAACATATACTTCTATAAGCATTGATTGAGATAATTGATTTTGAGTAATTATTCTTGTATCTATAAATTCAATTACTCTCCCACACAATTCTGTACAAAACATGTATCTTCCATAAGTAAATTTATTTTAAAACTAGTCATAATAACCTTTAAAAATGACTCACCTAAAATTGAATACCATCTAAGACAATAGTGATGTTTAGCTGCAATTTTACTAGATCTTGGAAAATAGGCTCCGTTAGAACCTTACACTGGTAATTACCGTTCTCTCTTAGCTATCTTTAAATAAAAATAGCTCTTTTAAGCTGTTCAGACTCCTTTCTGGAGCGATATTTAAGTTATCAGAGCTCGTAACATCTTGTAATTAAACCTAGCCAAGTGAACTGATAAGGACACTAATTTCCATTAGTGTAATCAAAGTAATTTTATGTAAATACTATGTGTGGATAAGAGAAATTGATGTATGCTCACGAAGCCGTAGTTTTATCTTAAGATACCGTTATTTCTCTTTGATGTAGCAAATTTATAAATGTCAGGCAATATATATATATATTTATAAAGCTTTCTTAAACATAATAATATAATGGGAAAATAGATATATATAATGTAAGTTTTGCAATATGTTAATTCAATTTATCCGCTTTTTTCAATAAATTATTTGTATCCGCACTTCTTAAAATTTAGCAGATGTAACTAAAAGACTTAAACTAACTTTTTTCTCTGCTGTATAGTACCGAAAAGCCTCATCTAAACTGCTGATCCAACAATTCTTTAGTTCCACTGTCCAAACAAAGAAAATTCATTTGCTGAGCACCCACCCCCCCAAAAAAAATTGCAGATACGTTGCCACTCATTCAAAAAGTTCAGTAGTAATGAACTTTATACGATGCCTTTTCATTGAAATTGGGACAATTTCAAAGATAATTGGATAATTTCAATTACTATTTCATCATTAATCTATCAATCTTCTAACAAGATGTCTTGTATTTCATATGGGTATTTAAGACAGTATAAGAAAAATTTTCTTTTTATTATTTAAAAGAACGCCAATGATATTTCTTTTTATAAGCTCCCATCAACAAGCATCTCAGAAAGAGAAGGAAAAGCATTCGGTATGGTGATTGGTTCTCGGCACCAATGTTGTACAGAAATGATGGGATAGGCTACCTCCTATCAATGACGGAGCATACTTCCCACAGGAAGAATTGTACCCAAATGAATGAATAAGAGCAAATGATAAGGGATTACTATTAATATTTCATCAAATTAAAAATAATGATGACGAAATTTTTAACAGAAACTGACAAGGCAGGGAAAGGATTAGAATTAGCGCTCAACATTAAAAATTTATAAAACATTAAGTTCTCATTAGAATGTAAACAATGTACTACATTTTAATTCATTAATTAAATTAATTTTTTTTTTACTTTAAATACAATTTTAGCAGTTTGTAATGAAAATTAAAATCAACGGGCAGTAGATCAATCGGTAAAATGCAAGGATTTCAGATTTTTTTTACTTGAAGGTGAAGAATGCGAGTTCAATTCTGCGAAAATTGATGACTCTTTTTGATAAATTTATTGATTTTAGTTTAATATGTGAGGAAATTTTTTTTCTTATATAAGACATTAAGCAGGATATAAATTTATGAATAAATACCGTCAGTGGCGAAGTCTGTTGGTGGCGGGAAAAAATTTCTTTTGCAATTTAATATTTTGATTCTGTCATATGTATATACATATTTATATTAATTATAATTATTTAGTCAGAAGTAATTTTTCTTTGTTGACCTAAGTCGGAATCGGCTTTTTTTACTTGTATAGTTTATGGAGGACTAGAGCACGCACACAAACGTAATGAATGTACATAATTTCAAGGCTTCTCTTTATCACTATCAAATATTTAAATTTAGTGCTTAAAAGTAAACTCTCAAAATATAAAAATTAAAGATTATTTGACCTTCATTATTTGTATCGAATTTTTTTCAAGCAAACTGAAAAAAAAAAACCCGCCTAATTGCATATTTTTTAAAAAAAATTTATGGTGTCATTTTCTGCAATGTCATCATTTTCATAGTTTTTTTTAATAATTTATGACATCACCCTTAATGTCTTTTTAATTTTCCTAACTTTGATAGATTTGTTTAAATATCAGTGTGATACCGATATCTTTTAATTATAATTTCGCTTAATTCAGCACTTCTCGATTCAGCAATTATTACAACAAATAAAATTAACTATCTATCAAATTTTTAACGATTTTTTTGACAAGATAATCCCCAAAGATTTATTTTTTAATCAGAAAATTAATGGAAATTTCTGCTTAATTAAACAAAATACCGAATAAAATAACAGTTTTTTGCACGAACCAGAAAGGTGCAAAAGGAGTAAAGAAGCCTTTTTTTTTTCTAAAAAGCATTGGGAGTTCCACAGCAAATTCAAGAATATGGAAACTAGCAGAATCAGTAAAAAAGGTTGCAATTTGCTTAAAAGTTAGAAAAGAAACCGAAAAGTTTCATCTTTAAATTTTCAATGAAGTAACTAATGGCATCGTTATATTTTAAATATTAGTTTTTGATCATCTTGAAATGGCTATTCAAAAAAAAAATATGACTATTGATAACATTGTTAGTAATTAAAATTATACATAATAAGAGTGTTATTTAATGGAATGTAAAAACTTATGTAGACTCATTATTAAAGGAAAAATGCCAATTTAAAACAACTAATATTTATTTCATTCTTTATACATTAATGATTAGATAATAAAAAGTTAATGGATATTTTTTCTTCATTTATAAAATATTTATTAAAAACAGAAATAAAGAATATGTATTTCTTTTTTTATTAATTAAAATTTTCTAATATTTAAATAGCTTAGAAAGTGGGTAGATTGCTTTAACTATGAAACTGTTTCACTTGGCTGAAATATGAATTTTTATCAAGAAATTAAAAAAGTAACAAATTATTAGATAATTTCCTTTTTTCTCAGCATATTAATGCATTTGTCGAACTGGAAAAAAGGGGGCTAATTTAACCAATGAAATACCGAGAACCTTTTCTAATTATCTTTGGCTAATTTTAACTCACAATATAATACTATAACATAAATGAAAATTTCTAAGCAATCGTTCACAAGAAAGCATAAATGGAGATTACACATTTCCTTTGTAATCTCTTTCAATATCTTCGTCGATAAATTTATTACTTGAAAATCAGTTTCCCTTAAATAAATACAATATGTGATAAAAAAAAATAGGCCACATGGAGCGAAATGAGGGGATAAGTTGACTGTGGAAATACGTGTAGATAATACTTTAAAAAGTAATGTATTTAAAAAGCAATGGATGTGTGAAGTACCTTCTTGTAGTTATGGAGCACCTGCAGGATTTTGGAATGCTTTTGAGCAGGAGCTATACGCATGCATTGCATGAATTTGAATTGAACGAAACTTGACCTTAGTAGTTCATCATATGACATTCTTCGAGAAAAGGCATGGCTTATTTATGTTTAGAGAATAACTATAAGTTTCGGAATTTTTTTAATACATACACCAACACTAAAATTTCTTAAATAAGATTTACAAATATATGCACAGGCAGGAGAATTCTCAAAATTGTAATAACTAGCTCATTTTTCCTAAAATGCTACACACAATTTCTCTACCAACCTATACAAAAAAACAAGCCTTTCAGTTAATGGTTAATATACTATGATCTGATATTACATAATTTAGAATCCCAAATCCTACAAGATTAGACATCTGGTATTCCGCATTTTCTGAATAGAGATTATCGTCAACTTAATAAGTTTGTCCTGGTTCCAATCTCACGTATTTAGAAGTTCAAAGACTGCAAAAATTAATCTACTTAATATAATACTTTTCACAAATTCCCATTACTTTTCCTATTATCTTTTCAATAAGTATTTCCTGACTTTGACAGCAGAGAAAAAAAAATTATATCGCTGAAATCTCCTTCTCCTTGACCTCAATTCACATGCGTCATCAATAACACTGAGAAGTAAAAATGACGAATCCTTACATAAGATTTTAAGTTACAGAAGCTGGAAGATCCTTTCTGTAGATAGATTCTGTCATTTGGAATAATAGATGATTTTTTAAGCTTGTCGTTACCAACATAATAAGGCTTATCTATCCGAGATTTGATACCACAATCGAAAAAAAAATCCTCGTCTTAGAAATGACCATCATTTTCCTTCCTAATAATGCGAATAGCTTATAAAAAGAGTCTTAGCTTACTAACGACAGAACATGCATTGCACTAGACTGACACAGAAAGATGACGTTTGTTTAGTTGCGAAGACTGGATTAGATGATTTGGAAAAGCCATTTTTCGTTGTTAATACTGTATGACAAAAAAATCCCTATTTTCTTACAAATGTTTTTACAAATATAGTTATATTTTAATGAGCACCATTGTATTAGTACATAGGAAGTTCAGAAATTAAGGTAATAAAAGTTCTCAGAGAATTCATCATATGAAAATAATTCATGTTCAAATAAAATAGATAATCACGGCATTCAAACGATAGAGCTAGTTGCGTCATATGTCTGAAATTGTCTGTTAGAAAATGGCGACATTGAAAAGTACGTGGTAGAATGATTAAAATGCCACATTCAATATGATAATTCACAGGAAACTACCAGGAACTGCTCTCAAAAAGTGTCATGGCATTGCATAACATCGCCCAAGCACACATGATATCTGTTGCCTGCAATTTGGTACCACGTTTCTAATAGAATATACTTGAATTCCCTCTTTACAGGCTATATCTCTCACTAAGCGATTTTTCTCTCTGCCAACCATTGAAAAAACATCTGATAAGTCACCACTTTATAAATTATGCCATAGAATGCTGTTGATAGGACCTAGATCAAGGAGCTACATAATTTCCTCAATACTTGCTTCGTCAGGTCAGTTTTCCAATGTCAAAAATGCTCTGAAAATCATGGTGATAATGGGGAAATGTAATATGCATCAGTACATTCTACCTCTGTCATTTCGCAATTAACCTTTTCTCTCAAAGGGCTTGTTACCTGACTCTTTGAACTTATGTATGTAGGAATTGGGTGGGACAGAATGCCCATCCAATCACATTTAGTTCAGTGTCTAGGGTCATCGAATGAAGAAAAAGAAGCTTTTGAATATGAAAGAAATTTATTTACAGTAAAGAAAAAGACATTTACAATTATGACAGGACTATTTACAACAGAGAAAAAAAAGTATTACTTATAGATGCCACCAAGAGTAGTTAATAATTGTTTCATGGCGAAACGACGTTACGTTTTTACAAGATGCATGATCGGAACGATACGGCCCTCTCTGGTCCCCGTCTGGCGAGCGAATGCGCAGTTCACTTTTTCTCAAATTCTTACGTCACGCGTCTTGGATTTAGGTTCAACGATATTTAGTGATACCCATGGTGACATCTACTGCAACAAATCGGAACTAAATATTTAACAGCAAGGGCCACTGATTAAATCTCTACATGTATGTATACCTTAAAAGTGTAGTCCGTAGTGAGATGTTTATGATTTTTCGATGATATCACTAATTCTGATTTTTTTTGTTATTAAATTTATAATTTTTTTTTACAAAACTTTCCCATATGCATATAATGTCATATTATGCTTACAGAAACATGAATAAAAATTACTCGATATTTATATTTATTAATACATGTTATTTTTTGTACATATTTATCTGCTTATCTATATTTTACAAATAGCCTAATTTTAGCCTTTTTTCAAATACAACTATTAGAGCATTTAATCGAATGTGTCTAATGAAATAATGATAACATTAAAGATTTATGGTTATCATTGTGAATAGTAAATCCTTCAGTTGGTAATATAATTTAAATGTTTTAATAACATTTTTACTTCATTTGCCAATTAATTTTAGATTTTGCATTTATACCAAAGCAATTCTGTATCGATCTAATAGGGTTCTTTTTGTGTAATAGGGTGCAAGTGCGTTAAACTGAAATCTGTCAACAGAAATATGAAATGTAAAATTCCTTGAAACAATTTTTTAAAAGATCGAATATTATTCCAAAACTTTTGAATGCGTCACATGACTCGTTTAAAAATCCTTGTAGATGATTTTTACGACAATATTCTTGTCTTTAAAGAATAGGAAGACTTTTAAATTTGTTCCTTATTTTTTAAATATTCTTATTTTTTTTTTATTGGTTGAGTAAGACCAACCATACTTTAACTATTGCTCCTATCGTATAAACAGTACAAATCTTGTGACTTCTTCCGTGGATTTAACACCTCTATTAAATGCAAATGATGTTGAAAAAGTTAAATTTAGCCCATTTTAATGAACTGAATATACTCCTTCTATCGCATTTTAATGATCCTTTTTTCGATGATAACTTATCGCTTTAATGATCAGAAAATATTATATGAAAATAGTTCAAGTCAAAAAATAGAATGTACTTTCTTGTAGATTATTAAATTGTTTTTCAATAATATGTTATCTATAAGCTCTTTATTTCTAAGTAAATTTTTAAATTTGAAAAAAAAAAATCTTGTTATTGAAATACTATTCAATGCAATTGATAAATATTTTTAACTGCAATATTTACAGTAAAATTTATATTCAGTCTATTCTACCCTGGCATCTCTGAAATATTCATAAGTGAGCGTGGAATATCTATAAAGAATAATTTATTTCCGTCCAATAGCTATTGAGTATATATTGTGTCACTTCTTAAGTGGAATATAATGTGATTCTTAAAATAGAATTGAAATTTATAAACAGAATCAAATTTATATCTCTATATCATCCAACTTTTGAAATGTATTTCATAATTTTCCCTTCCAAAGTGTGTTCATATGAATAGAATAATATATATAATATTTTAGGTGGAAACTCCTTTTGAAAAGTTTCTGCTATTTTGCGATAGTCTTCATAATTTTGAATCAGAGTCAGATGGTGAAGTTTACAATCCTTTTTCTACACCTCCCTACAAGAAGAGCATTTGCCTATTGACTGCGAATTTAAAACAATTTTTGTAGAGTCACGTTTCGATCCTGAAAGGCTGCGGCTTTATCACCACAGTTCCTTTGAATAATTTTAGACATGTAATCAGGCATAAACAAATATTTAAAGTATTTAACCTTGAGTAATCTCTGTATTTCTAAATTGAGTTTTAAAATTATTACAATTATCTATTTACTTCTTATATGAATTAGTTTTAAAATTATTAAAATTATCTATTTACTTCTTATATGAATTATTTTTAAATTATTAAAATTATCTATTTACTTCTTATTTGAGTTAGTTTTAAAATTTATTTACTTCTTAATTGAGTTACTTTTAAAATTGTCACAATTATCTGTTCACTTCTTAATTACCGCAATTATCTACATAAATTGCCCATATTTTTATGCTTTTAAATAATGGTGATCAGAGACAGATAAATTTTTAAAAAAAGTATATTATCCTTAAAACAATGATTTTCACTGTAGGAATGTATTTCGACGTGTTGAAGATCACAAAACAACACACATGAAATAAAATATCAATTATTTACTTTCAGAAAAAGTTCTACAAACATGAATTAATAAAAGGAAGTCCACCACTATCAGTATGACGTATTAGCTGATGTTGATTGAGTGATTGCTGTATTAGTCAAAATTTCCAAATTTAACCATACTTTAAAGTTTGTCCTAGAATTTCTGAATCACCCTGTAATAGAAGGGGATTTAAAACCGTTAAAAATGGTTACTTTCTAAAACTTATGAAAAGGAAAATTACCTTTCTATAACAGATTATCTCTGACTTGAATTCAAAAAAAAAATTCTCTTTTCTGTCAAATTCATGTTTTATGAAACACTTCTGAAAGCAAGTGAAGTGCTTTATTTTTAGAAGTAAACGTTTACTTATATGATCACTAGTAGCTTACTTTTTATTCTATACTAGTCGCGTTCTTTGTATCCCTTCAATCTCCATCAATTCCCAGACAATTTTATAAATATTGTCTCACGTCGTATCTGAAGGAATAGAACCAGTGGGAAAAATTTCCCACCAGAAACGGTCACTACTATAATGCTGTACGATATAGGTAACATAAATTCTATACCTTTTACACGTAATGAAACGAACATTTTTCTGACAGGAACAAAATATTGCTAAAACACATCTCTCGGGAAATTACCTCCAATTTGGAGCGAAGATCTTCCCAGAAATAATCGTTTTACACATTATTTATTTTTATTGGGTATAGAGAACCCGAACACATTAATCATGTTTGCGATTCGTTTTTCTTGGTTTAAAGGTTATTCATCATGTAAGGGTAATTTATAGATAATGATATAAATAAAAAGAGTGATACGGAGTTTCGGGTAAAATCATACTTTATAATGGGCTTATTATTCATTGATCTCTCAATTGTTTCCTGCTTTTTTTAAAGAATGTTTAATTTATTTCTTGCTAGTTACGCGTTTCTTATTTGCTACCCTATTTCATAAGTCAACATTTACAAATGTTTCAGAAACAGTGTAATAGGGGACTTTTTAATAAATAAAATTTATAATCGAGAAAAGGTTAATTTCATTTTTCAGCTAACATTAATTTATCAGGAGATGCACATTAATAATATTTAAGATTTATGTTCATAAAATAAATCTCGTGTGTTTAAAGAATTTCAAAACAAATTAACAGCCTGATGTTGGTTACTTATTTAATATTTAATGAAGCTTTGGAAGTAATAATGTTTAATGCTATAATAATTTAATCCAATTAAAATTTGCTGCATTTTATTCTACCTTTATTATCATTTAAATGTATGAAATATTTTATTTTGCAATCTGTATAAAATCTTTTAAAAAATTATTCAAAAATATTTCGACTTTTTTACATTAAATTTGTTATTGTGTAAAGAAATGAAGAAAGATAGTAAAAAAATAATTTCAACTAAGATATTTATTCTTGGCAGTTAAATGTTAGAATGATAAGAATTTTTTTCTAAATTTTCTCAACATAAAGAGTTCCTAAAATCAATTATTGCTCCTTTTATCTAAGCGAAGGTAATGCATAACTGTTGAAAGCCCGTTCTTGACTGGTTTCAAGGTACAGCAGATAGAAGGGGGGGGATTATAAAGGCAAGAGATCGAGACTGGATATCATAGAGTAATCACACTGTATACTGATTTGGTCTTTGCTAAATCCAGCAGAATGAAACGTTATCCTGATAGAATGGGAGTTTGGAGATGCTGCAAGTTTTCATTATGGCCTTTTCTATGCCTAAAAGTTGTAAAACCCTTCTTAAAAGAACCTTAAAAGAAAGCATTCATATATAGCTCATATTTGGTGGACTTTAAGTACAGTGGTATTAAACCTTTTTGATTATGCAGAAGTTTCAAGATATTTTCAATTCTAATTACTTTCAAATTCACAGTTCAAAATTTCCCATAAAATACCCCAGAATGGCTTTTACACAGAACACTAAAATTTATTCATATTTGAACCTCGTCAAATGAGCTGCAGCGACTTGATTCTAGAATTCATTGCGCATTCTACGGATAGAAAATGTTATTACGTAACAAAACAAAGGAAGACAATCTATAGAATGTTGACAATTACTTTTATCGCATGACTTTAACTCCATGTTAATTCATGCTATTCTCATATAAAAAAATTAAAAATGTGATATTTAATTTGATTACTCATATAAATAATTCTGTTGCAACACTTTCATTTAAGTAGGGATATTTTTAAAATTCATACAACTCATTTTATTTACAAAAACAAATTTTAAGAAAAGTTAAAATGGGCTCTATCATTGGCGTTTATAATGCAGAAAACTAATTAAAATATTTGATTACAGCCGCCAAAAATGTCATAATTACGTTGATTATTACATAATGAAAAACAATATAATGGAGAGAGCATTGAACTTTTTTTAAAATTAAAACCAAATGTGAAAACATTTAACTAATGGTTAGTCAAGCTGAAATACAGAGAACGAAAGTTTCATTATTTCTTAATTATCTCAGTTAAAGTTACTAAAATTTATTTTCCCTTCAAAGACGTAAAAATCCCTGCAGGGTCAAAAACTAATTTTATTTTCTTTTGACAAAACCATTACAAACTTAAATAAGCACCTGCTTATTTTCATAATGGGAAAAGAGGTAGAAACCGCCATAGCTTCAACCCTAATAGCTATGTAAAAATGCAGGGGGGGGGGGTCTTTTCTTTCTCTTTGTAGTAGAGTTGGAAAGTTATTTTTACTCAGAAAACGGAGTTAATGGTTTCAAAATGACGATATTCGGTTTCAGTAGCAGTATGTATTTGCAGAAATTTAATTATTTGTTGCAGAGGAAACTCATGAGTTGGGAAATATCAGGATTATTTTTAGTTAACAGTTTTTCTATGCATAATACGAAGATAATTATAATAGTCAGTTTTTAATACTAAATATCTGAAAAATACCACTTTGGGAGTATTAAATTAAATGTCATGCCATTTGCTTTTTATTGGTTTTTGTAAAACTTATAAATGAAGATTGCATTGAATTAAGGCTGGGTAACTTTGAAATAGTGTCAAAGGTTACGACATATTTGGTCAGTTTGATAACTGCAGCTTTTTAAAAGAAAACAGATTCATTATGAAATGAAATTCATAGCTATTAATGGTGATCACAAGAGAAGAATGACATTTGAGCTGGCAATCTACTCTAACCTCCACAATTTACTATTCTGAATACATTTGACATTCCGTTAAAGATTTTACATACCGCAGAAACATATATATTGTGAATTGACGGTGGTAACGAAAGTGGTACTTTTAATCCTTCAAATGCTGAAAAAATTTCTGTATCCAAAAATCACAATCCATTGATCAGTCCTTTTTGTCAGTCTCAATTTTCAAACATTATTTTTCATACCAACCAATTATATTTCACATTTAGTCTCCTAGTATAGTATTTCATTACTTACAGATATCACAGAAAATCTGGTTTTACAAAACTTTTGGTTAGAAATATTAATTTTTCCAAATAAAGATATATTAAATTATATTTAATTAGTTATAATTACGTAATAGCATGTCATACAAAATGCATAAATGGCATTTCCCTGACACTTGAGATATAGACTGAAGTTAGGTGTTACTAGAGATCTCTTTCTAAGTACGTTTTTTAAGAATTCCTCTACAAAGTACAGTTTGCTTCCTGAGCAAAATAACAGTTTCAAAAATATTTTTAAAAAGTTTTGCCATTTTCATAGCTTCAGAAACAACTGTATAGAAATATATTCGTAACTTTTCAACGGAACCGTATGATTATATTCTTCAACTTATAACTAACTTTCAGTTTAGAAATTATCCCCATGAGATAATATTTTAAGACAGCCCTTAATTTCATAATATATGCAAAGCATTTATTATCCTCCTGCAAATGTTCTCCTTTTAAATTTTCAAAATAGAGTTCTAATATAAAGCAAGGCTTGCAAAATGTGAAACAATTTTATAACAGAGCGATGACTTTATTAAAATAATAGAAAAATATAAATACATCCTCTAGTATTTATTCATGGTTTTCATTTAAATTTATAAGTATGAAATACAATTGTGCTATCTCAGTTTATCCTAACTTTAACAGTTATATATTAATGATAATATTGGGTTGTTCGGAAAGTCATTTCGTTTTTTTTGTCAAAATGAAAAGAAATTTTCGTTTAATGAATAAATTATTTATTAAATTATAAAATTGCCATTCTGGTCTAATACCTTTTGCCATATTTTTGGTAGTAACATGATTACACGCTCATAAAAGTTTTGGTCTTTGCTGTAAAAAAAAACTGATCGAGGTGGTTTTTGACCTCCTCATTTGAAGGAAAAATTTTGCAAATCAGTTCTGGTACTGATGTACTGTTAACACATCTTCTCCACACATATTGGCTAATTTATTTCTGGCTTGAACAGCATTTTTACCTTTTATAGCAAAAAAGAAAAAAATGACGAAAATGCTGTTTATTGCTCTCCATATTTAAAAGGGCACCATCCAAAAACTACTGCGAAGAATCAGCTGCACTTTTTCACACTCAAGCCTTGCTATATCAGCTCTTAAAACATAAAATGATTTTGCGGTTTAAGTATGAAATTGGGTGCGAAAAATGCAATTAAATCCTTTGTCAGAAAAAAACGAAATTACTTTCCGAACAACCTAATAAATACATCCTCTAGTATTTATTCATGGTTTTCATTTAAATTTATAAGTATGAAATACAATTGTGCTATCTCAATTTATCCTGACTTTAACAGTTATAAATTAATGATAATATGATAAGAAATCCGAAATTATCATTGCAGATATTTTTCAAGGATAACATTTCACGAATTACTGAAACTTTTATTTGAAATTGAATAAGGAAATACTCTTTAAAAGCATAATCTTAAATGAAATTTTTAAAGCTTTACAGCTTATTCAAATTACTGAATTATTTTCATAGTTAACTCAAACATCGATAAGTTTCAGTTTGCAAAATTAAGTTAGGCCTTCGAAATGAACCAATTACTGATAAATGAAATGTTAGTCTAGAAACAATGTTAATCTCTCGTGATTATCAATGTTAGAAGTAGCCAGTGATCACGTCGCTTGGGAAATTCCTTATGTATATTAATCCGATTTATATATTCATCAATTCATTTAATATTCATCGCTAAGAAAATAAACGCACTGCTAGTAAACATCAAAATTAATTAAAATTTATTCTGATTAATTATACCAAAGAGGTCTTTTAAGTAATTTTAACTGCAATGCAAACAACTTATTGGCAATTTAAATTTCCTATCATTCTTTCTAGATATACATTTTATCATTAAAAATTGAAACATCTTTTTTAATAGAATAAGATAAGTTATTTCCTCAAAGATCTGGATATTTTATGAAATAATTAATAATTATGACAAACTTTTCATGAAATAATTAGGAATTATATGAAATGATTATATACTTAATGGTAATATATACAGAACTCTAGACATCACCACATAAATTCACGCAATCGAACGAGTCATTGAATAAACAAATCGTAAAAGAAATCATAAAGCAGGTCTGCAAGTATTCATAAAGTCATGAAAGGTAATGTAAAACTCTTAGCAAAAATGTGCGACTAGGATAGGCAACTCAGATGATAATAAATTAAGAATTGCTTCGTGTGATGGAAATAAGCTTCCAAGGTTTTATCATGTTATAAAATAACTGTTAAAAATAGGATAAAGAGGGTTGTGGGGGGGTTCATAGTCATAGCAATAAAAATGTGTTAAACAATTAATTACATAGGAAATTACTTTAAAATATTATTAGACCTTAATATGCTATTTTTCTTGTTGATATTTCATTGTTATACTAAGAAAACTGTCTATTCTTCAATAATAATACTTCAACAACAAAACACTTTGAATATAAAGAGTTTAATTTAAGATGAAAATAGAATTAAGAAAAAATATGCATAACACAAAGATTTAATATAAATTGTTTTCAAAAACACTCCTCTATTGGTTTAATAAAATCTAGGCACTTATTTCCCTTTTTAGGTTTTAATTTAAAATTCATTATTGAAAAATGCTTCCTAATCAGGAAATCATTTTTTTTCTTATATATTCCATTATGGTGCCATGTAGTGGAATTTAAAATGAATTAAATTTCTTGAAGAACAAATAAGTCACATTTGAAATATGTTTTAAAAACTTGTTCTCATGGAGAACATGTTAAAGTCAGAAATTCCAAAATTTTAGTTCGTGAGAAAGCAAATTGAAAACATATTACCAAATTCCATCTCTACACATTTGAGTTAATTTGAGTGAAAAAGGCGTTCTAAACTTGATTTTAAAAAGTGTTTCAGAAAACTTGTTAAACTGTAGAATTATTTTGTGGATTTAAAAAATAGACAGAGATAACTCAATAATATCTTAATAAATTCAAACATGATTTACTTATTAATTATTTTTCAATTAGAGCCACACAAAGAAAAATAAGCAGCCTTTGAACACGTCACGAAAAAACACGAGTTTTAATTAAAAAAAACAATGTAATGTCAAGTTTTTTTTTAATGTTTAATACAGTCAATGAAGCATTTTAGTTACATTATTCTAAAGAAATCAAAAGCTGAAATGTTATTCTTAGCACAGTTTCATTTATAGCATATGTAATTTGAAAAAAAAAAATCTTAATGGATTATAGTTTCTAAAAGAGATTGAGATATTTTTATAGAATAGTTAATAGATATAATAATATAGAAAATCATTTTCTTCTAATGAAATTGTTTTTTCAAGGTTCCTACGTTCGTTAGAATTAATAATTTGAGAAGTTTCTTTTCAAAAGATTCCCAAAATACTTAATCGTATATCTATTTTTAGAAATATTATCATCACCATACCTTAAATATATGCATTCATCGTAAAACACAAACATTTTTTTAATATAAGAAAAAAAAATTAAGATTAAAAAAAAATACTAGTGAAATTTAAAACTAATGGGAAATTAAATCCTCTTTTAAGAGATAATTTTTTTTATCAAAATAATCCAGCTTAAAAAAATCTTCTCTTGCAAATTTTAAAAAAAACTCGATTCATAATCTTTTGAGAATTCAAAATTTAATTTATTTTTATATCATTATGAAAAAAATTCACATTTATTATTATTTTACATTAAAGAAATCTTACTATCTTGCATTAAAATTATTTTTATAGATATTTTTTGCTTCAAAATAATATTTCAGCTTTTAGCGATAATGTATACTACTATTCACAGTATGAAGAATTTATAGCGAAAGAAATCACTACGAGAGATTAATTAAAGTTATAAAATATTTGCACAAATTTTTATTTAAAAATTTAAATTTTCTTAGCTTTATATCCTGAAGATATTTTTTTCACTTGATATGTTTGAGTTCTAAAATTAAGTGCAAATATGTGTTCCTGATGACAGTATTGTATTAATTACTTTTGATGGGTTTTTTTTTTCGCTTTCTCTTAATTTAAGTTCATTTTCGGTTCTTGATTAAGCGATAAACTGGTAGACAATTTTAGAAAATTTATTGCAAGATCTGAAAATAATTATTAAAAGGAATTCGGAAATTTATTCAATATTTAAATTTGGAAAATAAGAAAATGTTTCCAAGATACTTATTTGTTATTATTTTCCATAAATGTCCCTTACCTACTTGGTATGTTTTCTATGATTCTTTGTACTGATTTATTCTAAATTCCACTTCAGCAGGTATAATCGTTTGCATCTAATTACTTCACATCCCTTTGCAAATAAATGTATAAAATTTAAATAGAGAAACTAAATGTATTTTGTTTCCACTGTTTGAACTTCATGAATTCATAAATATTTAAATTTCGGTGTTATGATAAAATCTTAATATGTTTTACTGTCGCAATTTGTTTAACAATGAATTAGTTATTGGATAATAATAATACATCATAATATTTCTTAAGCAATTTGTTTAAATTAAATATTGTAAAGACACTCGTGTCTTCATAATGGTTATAGTTAAATGTTAATAAAGTTAGATTTTTTTTATAAATTCTTAAAGAAGTAATTATGCGTAAGAAATATATTGTTTAATAATATGTTTTCAACTATTTTGGTTACCATGAATTTCATTGTTCTTTCTTATTGGCTGCGAATTATGCATTTCTACTGTATTATACACATGCACATTTGATAAAATTTCATTACTGTCAAGGGAAGGTAGACCTGTAGGCCTTATCAAGACATTTATCTCCAATAGAAGTTTCATCGCAGTTACGGGATTACAATGATTTTCAATTATGAAAATCATTGTTTTTTTATATCTTAAACAAGAATGAAAAAGAAGTAAATTATAACCCCATAAATCAAAATATTAAAAATACTTTTTCGTAATACTGTTTATAATTTTCAGAACAATTAAATTTATAATAAAAATATTTTTATTAATAATGAAAATATCTTTTAGATCTTCCGATAAAATCTTAAAACTATTACATGCTTATTTTGAAATTTTAAATATCGATTTTAGTTGTAAATTTCATAAAATCAGTTAAGAAATTTCTTTACAAAGCATTTTCTAAAAAGGACTAAGAAGGAATAGTTTAAAATCAATATTTTATCATTTTACATCCGGTAAAATTTGTCACAAAAATCTGATCATTTTCTGATTTTATATTATGATTAAACATGAAAATGGAATGGAAAACTGAAAATTTTTCATATGTTTGTAGTTATTGTCACTGTCAGTCACAGTTGTCACTAACTTTCAAAATATCTTCAACAAATAGGAAGTCTCATATACTTTTAATATAGATGTGATTATTCAGTTATGATTGATAACCTACACAAAATTGAGCCCTGATAACTAGAAATCGTTAAAAATATAACCCCATATATTATGTATGAAATAAGCAGTTACATAGCATAGAAGTTTCCAGCTGAAGAATTTGAAAAAAAAAATCTATTGACTAAATATTTAATATATGGCTGCCTCAAGCGTAAATCGATATTGT